>CAUHTR010007270.1:0-65863 GCA_959609185.1 Schmidtea polychroa | reverse complement strand
CGAATATAAAAAAACATCAATATCTTTACTGATTCATAGTCAATTTTTTAATAAATACAATATTATGTTTTCTACAGTATCCATGATATTGTATTTCTTCCAAAAATCTTTTATTGATAGTTTTTCTTCTCAGTCTGCTTTTTCAAACATCTGTCTAAATGTTCGCCTCAGGTAATAAGCTTTAAAATTGGATATAACACCTTCGATTCATTGATTGGATTAATGCAATTGTGTTAGGCAGCAAGAAAACCACTTCGACTGGAATGCATATCATTAAGTTGGATAAATTCGTTGGGTGGCTTGAAGTGTTTTTTTGTAAAAGTTTTTTGATTTCGCAATAGCGTTTAACATTCAAAAAATAATGTTCAGTGAACCAATTCTGGAAAATTTTACTAACAACCGTGTAATGATAAACTAAAACATAAAAAGAAACCCAATTAAATCACATAAAAATAATAATATGAGAAATACATTTGTAATTTTTTAAGTTAAATAATTGAATATACATTCAAGCACTAAAGTCATTTTTGATTCCTTGTGATTTATTCTGCTAGATTCATTTATTGCGCTCTTACTAAATATGATTTCCTTTGGGCTTACTCAATCATTTCCCATCATACATAGAGAGAAGTATTAACTTACAAATCGTTTTGCAAAGAATGAAATAAAAAGTAGTTTGATGCACATGGTTGGTGTTGTAAATCAAGTCCAAGTGATAAGATTTAATCTAATTCTGTTTGGGATTTGTTCTTATGATATAAAATAAAAATGACCAAGAGTTTAATGGTTTGGCAAGCATTTGATTATCGCCCATCAGATATGATCATTCTAGATTTAACAGTAAAAATCCTAGTTCTTTGAATTAGAATTTCCCATGAAAAGTCATAGTCAAAAGTCCGAAAATATGAATCCCTGATATGGGCAACGAAAGTGTTCTTCATACATGCGAACATTGGGAATTCATATTTATATGTAGTAACATTTCCGTTAATATTCATTCAATCTTACACGCTTTTTCCAAATAATCTATTTAATATATAATTCAAATATTTAAACAAAATATCAGTTTAAATATCGTCACTCTTCCCTTTTTTAAGAATTGTGATACTCTTTCAGACATTCAATTCTTCTGTATCTTTTCCAATTTGGATATTCTAGTTCAACTTGGTGTTCGGTTGGAAAACTAAGAATCTTTACAGGACCTTCGAACAAATTACCATGTTTTGATCTCTCATGTGAATTCATTTTTACTAGAACTCTTTGACCCACACACAAACGCCAACGACTTTTCTTATCTGCATATCTTGATCTCATTTTATATATATTAAAAAGAGAGTTTGAAGACTATACATCAGTAATATATCAACAAACATCGATATATTACTGATTTATAGTCTTCAAACATTCTTTTTAATAAATTCAATGGAAAAAATAATCAGTGGTGAAATTAGAAGAATAATTGTTGAGAATACCTAAATGGAAAATAACATAATAAATAAATAGATTACCTGGGGGAAGATCGTCATGACAAACGGGACGATTTATGAGAACTCAGAAAAGAAAACGAAAGCAAAAAGAAATGAGAAATGACGAAGAGGAAGGAAACAAAAGGATTCAAACATGAAAATAAAAACCAAGGTCAGTACTAATTAATTAGTACAAAAATTGACTGGCAACAAATCGACAGAAAAACAATCGGCAACGATTGGACCAAGTTAAAAAATGCATTGGTGGCTAAACTTATTGGAGGAGATATAAAGAGATTAATGCGTCAGAAATTTTATAATAGAGTTCAAAATCCAAATGAAACAGTGAGCGAATTTGCATATCATTTATCGACCCTTGCCATCAAATCCTTTGAAGAAGATTCGAAACAACCAGGATTAGCCCAACAGATGCAGGAACTGATTCAAAACCAATTTTTGTCAGGAGTAAATAAAGTGATAAAGACGGCCTTATGTTTTGTAGATTATGAAAATTTTGATGAACTAGTTAAAAAGTTTATGAAAATTGAATTGAATCTAAAAAGTTCAAAAAATAAATCTGAGGTATTTGCAATAATTCCAGTACAAAGAGAAAGATCAATAACCCCAACTCAATACAATTGGGAATCAGGAAATAGATTTCAACGATCAAAGAGCCCATCATCCAAAGGGAGAAACGATAATAATATGAACAGAGCAAGTCAAAATTCACCAGGCACTGTTAGAGCTAAAGTTATTAAGTGTGATATTTGTAAAAGAATTGGTCATTATACAAACCAGTGTTGGTTTAAAAATAATTCTGATAGAGTACCCAGGAGATTGAGTCCAGATTGCGTAGAAATGATAGAGGAACGAATCATTTAAAATCTCAACATGGAGGAGAAGAAATATTTAAAGCAGACAAAGATTGGTTTAATCGGTTTAGAAAACGAACAAACTTGCATAATCTTAAAATAATTGGTGAATCGGCTAGTGTTGACATGGAATCTGCTGAAAAATATCCAGTGGAGTTCCAGAAAATTGTGGAAAGGGGAAATTATCCTACAGATTTAATTTTTAATATGAATGAAACTGGACTTTATTAGAAACGAATGCCGTCGCGTACATTTATTTCTATAGAGAAGACTGCTTCTGGGTTTAAATCATCCAAGGACCATTTAACTCTTCTTCTCGGTGGAAATGCATTCGGAAATTTAAAATTAAGACCTTTGTGGATTTACCAAGCAGAAAATCCTCGTGGCATGAAAGGTTATTCTAAACAGTTTTTACCAGTTTTTTGGTGAAGCAACCGTAAGGCTTGGATGACACAAATTTTTTTTATCGACTGGTTCAAAACTTACTTCTGCCCAGCAATAAAAAAATATTGCAAGGATATTGGAGTTAAGCCTCGAGCTCTTCTGGTGCTGGACAATGCGCCAGGACATGCTTTGAGAGTTGAGACGCTCTGTAGTGATTTTCCCATTGAAGTGGTATTTTTACCTCCTAATGCCACATCCATCTTACAGCCTATGGATCAAGGCACAATATCAGCCTTCAAAGCTTATTATTTAAGAGAAAATATGCGTCAACTCATTAATGAAACTGATGGAGGTGGTAAAGATGTCACGCGGCTTTGGTGGAAACAATTTAATATTATGAAAGCCATCAGAAACATCGACAAAGCGTGGAATGAAGTCACCCAGTCGTGTATGAAGGGTGCTTGGAAACGATTGTTCAGTGAAATTACTGAAATTCACTGCAATTATGAAAATAATACTATCGAAGAGATTAGTCGTCTAGCCATTTTCGGAGGCATCGAAGGTGTTGAAGATGATATTCATACTTTGTTAAAATCACACGGTGAACACTTGACTAATGAAGAGCTACAGGAAATGGATTGTCATACAACCCCAGAAAATGTCGTATCCAAACCTATTCCAGTCAGAAATTTGACTGTAAAAAACTATCGAAAAGGCCCCTTCACAATCAATGCATGGAGTTGTTAGAAGAGAACGATGAAGATTACGAGCTAGTAAATGCTGTTAAACGTGGCTGTAATCAGAGGTGCGCCGAGCAGTTAGGCCGCCTGCGTGCAAAATAATTTCCTGCCGCTCCCCATCCTTTCTTTAAAAAAATTTCTATAATCCAACATAAAAATAACATTTTAATTAGAATAAAAAATAAACGTTAAATTTTTATTCCGGGCATATCTAATGGTGCAAATCATACAAATAATAAATACCTAACGTACATCACAACAATATTGGTCAACAAAAATATAGAAAACATTGATTTATACTTAACAAATTCTATAATATAATCCTGCTTTCTAATATAAAAAATTGTAATGTATATCTCTAATATTTTTTACATAAAAATTTCTTATTGATTTTTACAAATTTTAAAACTTGAAATGTTGATTTGATTCAAAAATTAAAACACTAAATGACTTTGACAAGATAATGAGAGATATGAAAATTAAGCTGGAGTGCGTTCAATGACACCACACACACAATGGATGTGTTCAATGACAAAATAGTCGTAATTTTTTTTAATTTACAAAATGAAATTTTTTTTGCAAATGGTTTTTATTTTAAATATGCCGCCCTTTCAAACGGCCGCCTCCGTGCAACGCACGCGTTGCACACCCGCTTGGAGCGCCCCTGGCTGTAATGCATTGCTTGATGGTTATGGCCAAATTTTGCGCAGTTAATGTAGAGAAGCCAAACAATGGAATCTAGATTCCTTTATAAAACGTCGAGAAAAAGGAATAAATTATTAATTTATCCATTGTATTTTTTTAAATTCTTAATGTTATTTGCCCTATTATTATTCTAATGTTTATTTAATAAATATAAAGTTTTTCGAGTCTTAAAATGTTTTTTTTTCAAAAATCCCCCGTTGATCGCGATATTTCGCTTAACGCAATCATGTCCAGAACGTATCCCCCGCGTTGAACGGGTAGTAGTTTGAAATGAGATTGTAATTTATTTTCCAGATTTATTTTCTGAATAATTTTGATTGAGTTTTCTTTTGAGTTTCTATTGCTAAGTTTTGAATTGAAATTTAGTTGTCTTGCTACTTTTTAATAATATTTTTATGGATTTTTTTATTTTTAATTTTCTATAGTGATAATTTACTATATAGTTTTTTATTTTTTTATCGCGAACATAATGATAAAAATAACAGTATATCACAAATCCTAATTACAATTCAAAAATTAAAAAAATATAACAATACATTAGATTTCCCCTATGACCTCCTGTAATTTATCCTATTTCATTTACTTCAGATTCCGACATGACATCATTCTCAAGGTCTTCTTACGAATAAGTCAGATTTCCTAAATTATTTTCATCATGAATACAGTGAATTCTTCTTGTATTATTAATTCTTAATAGACGGCAGTTATTAAAAAATTATCATTTTTACCACATATTAAACAATACTTGTTTAAAGGACAATTGTTCTGAATATGACTTGATTCACCACAACAGTAACATTGGCCGGATTGTAAGGGTCGCAATTCTGGTTCTGGTAATCCTTTCACTTTGTTTTAAACTCGTCTTGCAATATATTTCAAAGAAACCATAGGCCTATCGGGCCCCTCATTAACCAATAAGTTTGCTGAACTTCGCCTAGTTTCAGTACCATACTGTCTATTGTCATAATTGTCGTAATTTCTTTTTTTACTGACATGCCTGTTAGTCTCTGGAACTGATGGTGTAATCACTGGTTGAACATTCTACCTTACTGGAATTTTTTTCTTATTACAGATGCATACGGCGATTGTTTTCTCTCATCTGCCAATGCAAATACCTCTCTGGTGTCTTCTGTATATGAAATATTTTCAAAATTTACATTCATTTTCTCTATTTATGTTCTTAACTTTTTCTGAATACATACGTCTTGTAACAATATCCTTGACAATAATGTCTTCCGTTTGATTCGCAGGAAGAACTTCGCGCACTAATTTTCTCACTCTGATTAAAATATTTTCAAACATTTATTTCGATCTCTGCTTTATCAAACTCATGTTTTCGATATTTTTCAAAAAAAATTTGGATTTTACATATTTTAAAGTAAACCAACCTTTTACCTCTTGATCTGAGGCCGGAATCTTTTGCGTTTCCTTAAAGGCGATCCATAACTCTTTTGCGTCTCCATTTAATAACAAATCGAACGCTGCTCCTAAATTGATTGAATTTATCGTCACAAATTATTCAATAAATATAAAAGATAGATATAAAAAAGATTCCAGTCCTTTGCATTTTCTTCTTTTCCCTCCAAAAAAACTTCTTTATCACTGGAAAACATGAATCTTGAATATTTTTTGGCAAAGATTCCACAATTTTCTGCCTTTGTTGTGATCTTGCCAGAGCTGCGATTTCGGCATGGTCGCCAGTAACATTTCCATTAATATTCATTAAATCTAACGCGCTATTTCCAAATAATCCATTTAATATATAATCCGAATATTTAAACAAAATAACAGTCACTTTTGTAAAAGAGAAGGTTTTGAATAATAAAAGAAAATATATTTTGTAGTGTATATAGTATATACGAATGTAATATCAGTGTCATTTAAGAAGCTTTTAAATAAAGTTCGAAATGTAAAATCCCTTAAAGTACGTACGGTAAGTCAAGATGTGTAATCCAAAAGTTCAAAAATAATTATTTATTTGAACTGATATTTAATTTTCTGAATTGTTCTTTAGTTAATTTATTAATTTTATATTTATTTTGTCTATATTTATGGATATACTTCAGCCCAACAATTGAATGGAAAACCGCAGATGGTCATTTCGATATTGTTAGGCTGCCCAAACATGTTTACACTATTGGAAACTTAAAGGAAGAAGTTTCGAAACTTTTAGGTGAGGCTAAAGCCCATTTATATTTTATAAAGGATGGAGAAACACAACAAAAAGATGAGGATATATTTGATTTGGATGAAACAAAGGACTGTCATATAATTATTACTTTAAGGTAAATTTTGGTTATATCAAATTAGGGTTTTAGGTTTTTGTTATTTTTTGATATATTTGAATATCTAACTATCTTGAAATATTGACAATTTCTTCAACATTTTGCATCCAAATTAGCTTTTACCCAATGAGTGATCGACTGACACTATTTATAATAATAGTTGTCATGAGAATGTTGATTTGCAGCTTAGCTATGCAGGTATTTGTCTGTAATAGTATGTCAACAAAAGTTACATACGTACGTGCAAAGATAATTATATAGGTTGATAATTTATAATAATAAATAAAACAAAATTGTCAGTAAGTTTTGTATTTAAATTTTATTATTCTAGATTACTGGTAATATATAAATGGTATATCGATAAATAAAAATTAAATAAAGTCACTACTTTTATATTAAAGTATGTTGATACTTTATTAAAGATTTCACAAACCAAATCATTTTTAACATATTAGTTAATAGCGTAAGCAGACAATTTACAAAAAACGCATCAAGAGAATCGTTGAGGGTTATAAGCAAATTTATAAAATTATATAAAGATGAATTAATTAAAAGTTAATTAAATATTCAAAGTGTAAAAATCAATATTTTCGGCAGAAAAAAATAGCAAATTTTTAAGTTGAAGATCGATGAGGTACTTACTAAAGACTAGGGCGAAAATACAAACTAACATTTTACTTTTATTTCCTGGCTCAAGTTATCACAGTTAACAAGTCAAATTTATTTTTGAAATTTGATGTTTGAATCTATATCTCATTCTCGATAATGATAATTATTTTCTAACTTTTTCTCCTCTTTCTCTCTAGTGTTGCTTTTTGTAGACTCTTATATGTTTACTCTGATAATACCATTTATCTCTTTCACGTTCGGGATACTTTTTTACCATCTCATTATTTTATTCATGAATATGTCTATCTTGTTTTGATACATTTAATTGATCTGTTTAGTGCTTAGAAAACATCTTATTTTCTTCACTCTAGATGTTTTTATCTGAATAAAAACTTGTGCATACTATTTAACTGTGTTTAATACTTTTTCAAAATCTTGCATTGGTTTAATCTTGAAAATAAGTGAACTAAAATTTCTCTTTAATCAACTTATTTTACATTTTACTTACGTTTATAACATATTTCGAAACGATGTGATGCTTTCTAAATGGGTTTAGATTGCCTTGAACCTTTTTGCATTGCCTTGTAAACAAATATGACAAATTCTATTTCTTAGGTATGACGATTTTTGACAAACATTTAATTTTACTTCAAATTAATTTTAATAAAACTTTCTAGTATGGACGATATAGAAATACTAAAGAATCTTGGTAAAGGTGCGTTTGCAAAAGTAAAGTTATGCAAAAATAAGTTATCAGGCCTTAAATTTGCACTAAAAATACCTTTTAAAAAGGATATCAATGCTATCTTGAATGAAGTTTCAATTTTTAATAGAGTGAAATATTCTCCACCTATGATATCATTCCACGGTATGTACTTCCATTCAAATGTGCTGTGCATCGCAATGGAATATATTCATGGGGTATACAATTAACACATGCTTCGAATCTAACTTTTCATTTAGAAAACTTTAGAATCAGTTTTGGAAATGGGAAATCTCGACATTTCTTTAAAATTTCGATTTGTTTTTCAGATTTTACAGCAAATAAGAGCTCTCCATGATCAAGGAATTATACACAGAGATATTTCATGTATTACGTTCATTTGAAATATTATATCATTTCAATTAATTAATAATCAGGTAATAACATTATAGTTGACATTGAGAATCAAGATGCAAAGTTAATTGACTTTGAAAATTCTAAATCTAATAAAGAATCGAATCAAGAGACTGTAATATTACATGATGATTTTGGTACACTTTGGTATAAGGCTCCTGAGTTGATCAATGATAAGCAATGCTCCAATAAAAGTGATATTTGGGCTTTTGGTGTGGTTGCTTTTAAAATATTTGCCGGTAATAATAATAAAATGACCCTTTAACTAGATATAATTTTCTTTATTCGAGGAAAACGACCATATCATACACTAACGCTTTGGCAGTTTTTTACGAGAATTTCCAATTATAAAACTATTGAATTGGACCCGGAAATGTTTTCTAAAGATTTGATTGATTTCCTAAGTCAATGTTTCAAATCAGATCCGAAAGAAAGACCTACAGTTGATGAATTGCTAAATTCAAGTTTAATTCAGATTAATTGTTCAAGAAGAATTCCATATTTTCATAAAATAACAGATAAATAAATTGAAAAAAACTGGATATTTGTTCTATGAAGGAATTGGTCAGTCGCAATGGATTATGAATTTTGGATAGAATAACGTGGAATTCTAAACTAGAATTTCAAACAGTATTGGTAATGAAATCCATCACGTTTATATGATATGGCATCTCTTAATTATTATCATGTATACATTTTACATACGTTTATTCCAATGTATCAATTATTGTTATCAAAACATTATCTATATGACAATTTGTTTTATTTACTTAATGTAGAGAAAGTATAAATATAGTTTCTCATCTACTATTCTAACCTTTGCATTTAATGTTATAAATATTCCATTCAATAATATTGATTTTTCAATTAATTTCATATATAATTTATTTATAATTATAGTTTAGTTAAATTATAATACAAAATGACTGCAATGAAAGTATAAATAGTCTAACTAAAATGAATAAAAACATTTATTATATTTGTGGTGGTGCCCGATTGGCAAATTTAATTTTAAAGTTTTTTTAATTAAATTAAAATTACAAATGCATTATTAATGTAATAAACAAAAATTACGTCTAATAAATCAAAAAACCACTATAGTATTCAAGGTTTCCTACAATTTTTTAGTCAATGTGAATCTTCATCTGAATGTCTACTTTCAAAATCAATGGGCAATTTTGTGGTGAATAAAGATAAATGATTACATCAAATGGTAATAGAGTAGATGGATATTTTTCCCCTTCCACACCACTACCCCCATGGAGAAATTTTTTTTTAACTCGGAATTTTATAACGAACATAAAAATATATAGTCTATATATAGAAAAAATGCATAGTTTCCATGGAAAATGAGCTCCAAAGTCTCTAACTTCAACATCAAATGCCATAATTTAACATCATTCAAACATAGAAAATCTTATATTATAGAAATAAAATCATATTCTTCAAAACACGATGGGACAATGAACAAAAGTTTTAATAACATACTTAGAAAAATATTTTAAAAAATATGAAAGTATTTTAAAGTGAAGGTCACACCACTTGACATAGAAAAAATTTTGATAATGTATTTTAAAGTGAAGGTCACACCACTTGACTTAGAAAAAATTTTGAAAAATAAAAAGGCCTGGATAAATTTGAAAATTTTAAGGTCACACCACTAAGAAATTTTTTATATAAAAATACTTGGAAAAAATCAACAAATAAATAGACAAAATCACATGGAATATTTACAAAATATTTACAAATCACAAAATCCCCAAAATTAATTTCCCAACTCAAAAATTTCCCAAATTTTAAAAAGTCAAAATTATTTTTCCCAAATTTCCCCAACTCAAAAAATTCCCAAAATTTAAAAAGTTCCAAAATTATTTTTCCCAAATTTTCCCAACTCAAAAATTTCCCAAAATTTAAAAAGTTCCAAAAATAAATTTCCCAAATTTTAAAAAGTCCCAAAATTATTTTTCCCAAATTAAATAAAAAAGTCCCAAAAATAAATTTCCAAAATTTTCACAAATCAAAATTTTAAAAAGGTACAAAAACTAAAGTATAATTTGTTAAATCAAACACAAAACATGCAAGTCCTAGTAATTCAAATATAAAGATTAAAATAATCAACCTACACTGACGCCCCGAAGGGACAGAAGCGGTAGTTTGTAAATTTTCACAACCAAGCTCACTAGGGGCGGGCGGATTAATTTTTTTTGTATGTTTAACCAATAATATTCTTTTATAATATATGTATTACTTTGTATGGTGAAATAAATATTCCATAACCTTGGATTGGAGCATGAAGATGGTCATTTTTAGCTTCTTTAAGGCTCCTTTTTTTTCAATTTTATTTTTTATACTTGTCTATGAATTTTAAATAATTACAAGCGTTAATAGATAATATATCTTTATGGCTTTGATGTAGCATTTCAATAACAGTAAGTAGAAAAGTGCTAACTGGCTCACAAAGAAATTGCTCATCCCTGGAGCTAAACCATTTTTATCCATGGTAATTCAATGTGATCATGTCAAAAATATCCGTGACTCGTCGTTTTTAGAACAAAGAACTTTTTCTTTCTAATTATTACTTTTTCAGTTAGATCGATAATTTTTGAAGACGGGGAAAGTGTTGAATAAAATGTGGGAGACTGATGGTCATTGATATCAGTAATTTTCTCATCGCTTTGAACTGAATATAAAATTGGAGCGAGATAAATTTAACCATTTCCAAAAATAATCTTCTATTAGCAAATATAAAATGAATTAATTCGTCAGATATTTTAGTTAAAAAAGTTATTTATAAATCAATTAGGCAAGAAAGTTAAAGATAAACGGGTAGTGTTTTTATTAATCAATTTTAATTTAACTGATATAAAAAGAAAATCAATTTAATATATTAAATTTTATAATTTATTTCAATTTCAATTCTCATTATTTGATTTGTTTTCTTAACAAAACGGGTATAATTATATCCGGGTGAATTTAATTTTGAATTAGGTTTAATTATTCACATGCTTCGACTACACGCCGCAAATGTGTATATGTATCGAGTACTGTTCACACTTTTTTACCTAATGCAGATTCAATTTATAAATTCTGTATATTGAATTTTTATTGCAAATATTTATGTAAACATATTTTAATACACTGTTATTTTATATGGTTCGGTAGGATAGTAGATAATCTAACTCCACGTGCTCTTGGTCAAAGAAACTACTCAACAGAAGTAATATTTTATTAACATTACACTACAATATTTCTTATATTGTCAATAAAATTGAAATAAGTTGCACAATCTAGGGTCAGGTAACCCTATGGGAGACGGCCTCAAGCAAGTTGATTAATCGAATCTGAAACCATTCAAAAACTTTCCATTTGTTTCGTTTTTCACCTTGATTTCAATTTCTAAACTTCTTCCACTTAGATTTTCTTCGATCAGAACAAAAATTTGCCTGAGTCGAGATCGTTAATAATCGTTAACGCTTGAAAATTGCTTCTTTGAATCTGACATTTTTCTTTTGGATGTTTCATTTAGCTATGATTTCTATTGAAATATTTTTTCTTTCCTCTGTTGGCTGACACTGCCGGAGATGTAACCAATTAATAATCTAGAAATATTTATTTTTAATACAAAATGCAAAATACAAATTATTGCCCAAATCTGCTATTATTAAAACACCCGATTTAACTGGCGAATTAATTAATTAAATAATAATGCTAATTATGCGTGCCAGCTTTTATACTTTTTCTTATAATATAATATATATTTTATTTATAAATTAATTATTTAAATATCCCTAACATCTCCCCTGTTTAAAAGGTTTTAGCCATTCAACGTTGCGGATTATAATTTTCCCATCTCTGTCTCGTAATTCATAACTATTTGCATGGATCTTTCTAACAATTACGAAAGGTCCTGTATATCGGTCCTCCTCTTTTTTTCTCAAATCTACTTTAACTAAAACTTCTTCATTTATATCGAATTCTCGGTGTATTCGGTTTTCATTTTTATAATTTAAATTTCTTTGTTTTGATTGCACTTCATTCACTATTTTACTTCTATCGTTGTATATTATTATTGTTCCATTCTCTAGATATCCGAAAACCAAATACTGCTTCTGATGGACTCTTTCCAGTTGTGCTTTGAATGGTAGCATTTAAAGTAAACTCAATTTCAGGTAACACTTCAACCCAATTTCTCTTAAGTTTATCTCTTAATGATGTACTGATAAAATCTCGTATTGTTCGAAATTGTCTTTCAATCAAACCATTAGTGTTATGATGATAAGGGCTAGAAAATTGTAGCTGTATATTGTGATTCTTAGCCAACTCATTTATCAAGTTAGATTCAAATGTTTTTCCACAATCAACATGAATAATTCTCGGTGCCCCGTATTTTAATATCCAGAATTTCACAATAGTATCCGCTGTAGTTTTTTCGTCCTGCTTTGCTACTGCTGTCAACGAAATGTATCGACTACACATATCTATAATTCCCAAAATATATTTCTTTCCATGAATGTTTGCCTGCAAAGGTCCACAAAAATCTATCGCTATAACCTCAAACGGTTCCGCCACTTTTGTTTTTACAATTAGTTCTTTTGTTTTTGTTGTCAATGTTTTTCGTTTCTGGCATATTTCACAACTTTGAATATATTGAGTCGCGATTGTATTTAATTCCTCCATATCGTAATTAACTTTTATATAATCGATTACCTTCTTGCATCCAGCGTGACACAACATTTTGTGCATCTCTTTGACAAATTCTATTCTATTTACTTTTGGAATCCAAATTTTATTTTCTCTTGTTAAAATTAAATCTTCGATGATTTTAAATCTTGTAGTCTCATTTTTATCTATTGCTTTTCTCATATGTTCTATCTCTTCATTACCTTTTTGCCATTGCAATCCATGTTTAGTGGCTGTCATTGCCAACAATCTGGTTTTTACTTTCTCTGTCTTGGCATCTTCATGGATTTCCATACACTGTGTACATTTCCCACATTTATCTCTCGATAATGCGTCAGCGTTCGAATGGTCAATTCCTTTTCGATATTTAATATCCATCTCTAAACTACTCAAGAAGTTTATCCATGTCTGAAATTGTGCCGTTATAGGTTTTTTTGTTGTCATCATAAATGTTATAGCCTTGTGATCCGTTCTTAGCTGGAATCGCTTGCCGTAAAGATAGTGCTTAAAATGCCGTGCAAAGTAATAAATTGCTAAAAGTTCCTTTCTCGTGATACAGTATCCTATTTCATGTTTACTCATCGTATGTGAACCATAGGCAATAACACGTTCATTACCTAGATCATCAATCTGTGACAAAACAGCTCCTATAGTGTCGAAACTGGCATCCGTATCCAAAATAAATTCTTTCTCATAATCAGGATATATTAGAACTGGTGTAGTTGATAGTGCTTTCTTCAATTCCTCAAAACTTTCTTGACATTCTTGTGACCAAACTAACTTGTCTTTATTGTTTCCGCACATCGATTCTAATATTCTTGCGAATTTTGAATAATTTTTTATAAATTTTCTGTAATAATTACACAGTCCTAAGAAACTCCTCAATTGCTTTAAACATTTTTGTCTTTGAAACCCTTTTATTGCTTCTATTTTAGCTGCATCGACTTTAACACCTTCGTAAGTTATAATGTGACCAAGAAATTTTGTTTCCTTCACCAAAAATTTGCATTTTTCAGGATTTATTCTCAATCCTGCTTCTTTTATTTTTTCTAATACTTCATTTATTCTTTTTATATGATCTTCTTTGTCTTTTGAGAATATTAAAATATCATCTAAATACACTATAGCAATTTTCCATAATAATTTTCCTAAAACCATATTCATTAATTTTTGGAATGTAGCTGGAGCAGCAGCAATCCCAAATGGCATCCTATTAAAGCAGAACTGCCCAGATCTTGTTGAGAACGCTGTCTTTCTTGCGAATTTGCTGTCAATTCAACCTGATAATACGCGCTTCCCAGATCAATGGTGCTAAAGTACATTGATCCATTTAATGAATCTAACATCTGTTCGATATTAGGCATTGGGAAGATTTGTCTTTCTGTCATTTTATTTAAACTTCTAAAATCTAAACATAATCGAATATCATTTTTCTCCTTCTTCCAGACACATACTAACGGCGTATTCCACGGTGAGTCACACTTCCTAATTATGCCGTTTTCTTCCAAATTTTTAATAGCTTCTTCAATCTTTTCTTCTAGGTGGGCTGGCTGTCTTCTTGGGTTCAAATGGATTGGTCCTTCAACAGTTTTAATATCATGCTTTAATAGATTGGTTTTGCCTATATCCCACTTATCTATCATAAATACTTCGGCATTTTTTTTATTACTCCATAAAGTTTGTTGTCACACCTTAATCCTATTAATTCTATTGCTCTTTTAAATCGAAGTTCATCACTCGTTCTTTTCCCAAATTTGGCTTCAATGTTGCATATTTCCATATTATTATATTCGCTTGCATTTTGGATGTTATTTCCGATAACTTTCATTAGTTTTATGTCAAACCTACGTAATAAATCGATTCCTCCAATTATCGATGGAGATACATTTTCAACTACTACAAAAACAATATTTTCTTCTCTACTTCCTATATTTATTCTAAGCTTGATTCTTCCCAAAGTTTTTAATGGACTACCATTTGCGCACCAGATTTTGTCTCCATGTTCGTTTAAAACTGGATTTCCGATCTCCTTTATAATCGAACTATCAATCACATTCATTCTAGCTCCTGTATCCAACAAACAATTCTTAAAGTAATTATTTATGCCTATTATTACACTTGGACGTCCACCCATTTTATCATAAACAATATTATACTAATCCTTCTTCAAATATGTTTCACTTCTATATTGTATTTTACAGTCACATGTATCAAATATTTTATCCTTTTCATTATGTACATAAATCATATTTTCTGGTTTTTTTAATTTTTTTACATCATCTATCGATAAAATCTGAGAACAATTATTTTTACATTCTTTTTTATTATCGTCATCAATTTTTATTTTTTCAAAATTGTTTTCATTAGGCATATTTAAAATAATTGCATCATGAATATCCGTAACTTTATTTTTACACTTTCTATTATATCACATTGATTCGCTTTTTTAAAATTTGTTTCTAGCTCATTATTTTTTCCAACTATATCGATATTTCCTACAATTCTACTGCTACCATTATTTCTGATTACATTATTCTCATCCAACATTTTATTATTTACTTTATTTAAATTATCTACTAAAGGACTTATACTATTCACGTTATTATTAATATTTTCTACATTATATACATTATTTACAAAAGGAATTATACTATTCACTTTACTACTAATACTATTAATATATTTATATTTACTTATACAATTATACTGGCATACACAATCGTCATTATTGCCCATTAATTCATTGCTCCGATCATCTCGCCCAACGATGGAGCTTCTTGGTTTGGGTAGTCTTCGTCTTGGCATGAAATCTTTTCGTCGTTCTCGGCTTGATCAGTCTGAAACGCGGCTACCTGTGTCCGTCTCGGTGGTCCCCGCTCGTCTGCGTATCTTCTTCTGTCTGTCTGATTCCAGCATTGAAATCGTAGGTGGCCTCTTCTAGCGCATCCTGAGCACGATATTGATGGGCATTCTCTTCTGTTGTGTCCAATATCTTTACACGCAAAACATCTCATCTCTGCATTTTGTAATCTCTGATTGCACTCTCTGGATTGATGCCCTTGTTTTCCACATTGGAAGCATTTCTGAACCCTTGGTTTCCGACATTCTCGACTCATATGACCCACCTCCTGACAATTCCAACATGTAATAACTGGTCTGCTTCTAACTGGCATTTCTCTTTGTTGGAATCTGTTCTGGAAATTATCGGCTTTCATCCTCGGTGTTGAATCATATCTGTGTTCACTTCGGTGTGAATTTGTAAAAGTTCTGCTTTGGTTCTGTCTATCGGCAAATCCTTGTCTCGTCTTGACAATACTCGCAAACCTTTCCTTCCTTCTATTCAAAACTGAAATTCCGGATACTTCAATGTTTTTATCATCGACCTTCTTTATCACTCCTTTTATTTCGTCGACGCTCATCGCATCTCTCATCTTTATTTCTTTCTGTGTATCCTTGTCTTTGATACAATGGACCAAAAAATATGACATTAATTCTTTCTTGTCCCATTTGTGCTTCAGAACTTGGTCAACCATCTTTTCTATTTTTTCGAAATATACTGGAGCAGTATCATCGTTCTTTTCATAATTGCAGAGGGTTAGAAAATCCCCTATCAACGTCGTTGGTTTCTTGAAAGCCTTTTTCAATCTGTCTTCAAAACAAATTTCATTTTCTTCTATTGCTTCATAAATTGGCAACAACTCTCTTGAGATTAAACATTTGATCATCATACTTTGGCTGGATTGTTCTAGTCCACATAATTGGAAATACCTCTTGCATTCTCCAATAAAAACGTCTACATCGACGCTGCCATCGTAAATATCCGGGATCATTTTATTGATCATTGCCAGGGTCGCCATGTTAATAATAACCAATTAATAATCTAGAAATATTTATTTTTAATACAAAATGCAAATTACAAATTATTGCCCAAATCTGCTATTATTAAAACACCCGATTTAACTGGCGAATTAATTAATTAAATAATAATGCTAATTATGCGTGCCAGCTTTTATACTTTTTCTTATAATATAATATATATTTTATTTATAAATTAATTATTTAAATATCCCTAACATTCCACAAGGATCTAGATGTCTAGATCCTGGTGGAACATCTAGATCCTGGTGGAACATCCTCGTTCGGCAGACATCTCCGGCAGTGTCAGCCAACAGAGGAAAGAAAAAATATTTCAATAGAAATCATAGCTAATGGAAACATTCAAAAGAAAAATGTCAGATTCAAAGAAGCAATTCTCATCATAAACAGACAGCCAAAGATCAACACTAAAAAAGAAATCAATGAAATCATGAATTTGATCTGTTGTCATTGACCTTGAGAATAACTGAAAATATATAAAGAAATTTCAAAAATAGAATAAATTAAAAAGTAATAATTAGAATAATATAGAAAATTTAAAAAAATAGGGTTTGAAAATCAAAATTGACACATTTATTGAAATATTTAAATAGCATATATAAGTGGTTATTGGAGGCTTTATTTAGAATATTTTCAAACTATTCATATTTTTATAGTTTATTGATGTTTTTATTTGGGGTACGTGAAAAGTTTTCAAATTTTCTATCAGTGCATTAAATATTTATATAAAATATCAATTCGAATTTTTGTTTGTCACACTAAATATAAAATTAATATTATCAATTATTAAATAAAATTTCTCTTGCTTTTATGAACTTAAAAACAAATAATTATTGAAAATAATAAATCTTTTATTGATAAATAATAAATATATTATTATTATTTACCTTTGTTTATTTCTCAAATGTGTTTCCGTTTGATATTTAAATATTTTATAAATTGATAATCTGTAAAGTTAAATTAATTTGATGTACTTCTAAATTTTAAAACTTACTAATCTCTGGAACTAATTCATAATTAATTCGAATAACCTCTTAATTTAGAATTCTAAAATTTAAATTTAATAAAACCTATGATTTTGAATTTTATAGCTCAAATATTATTTTAAAACTTTGTAATTTAAGTTTAATTTAGATTTTAATCTATTTTAAAAAATTAAGTTAAGACTTGTAGTTGTAATAAATGAAGTTTTTATAATTTTATTTGAAAATTAAGATTTTAACTGAGAATATTTAAAAATTTATGATTTGTAGTTTTGTATTCTCGGTCTGAGGATCATAAAACCATCACAGATTGTGCTCTTCTAAAAAATAAATGTTAGAGGGTCAAAAAATAAAAGTAAATCATGCACATTATCTGCATTCGTTTTGCATATGAGTCATGTCTATATATCAAAATTTGTATAAACACTTAATAAATATAGTTAATGAATCAAGAAAATATTATCACCAATGGTTTGATGTCAATTAATGACATCACATCAGTGCCGGTTCTAGGATTTTTCTGTGTGTAGGCGAGATGCGAATTTTCCATAGCAAAAATAAAAAATGTTGTAATTTTTAAATTGAAGAAAAATAGGAAAACACTGAAAATCTGAACTTAATACATATATTTGGATTTTAATATGAAAAATTAAACAAAATTCAGTTTATAAAAAATAACAAAACAAATAATAATTAAAAGTGAATTTTTCTAATTCCCCAAAATCATTAACCAAATCTTCCATGTCTAATTGATCAGCAAATTTTTTATCTTTGGAAATCGTGGCTAGACCAACTAAATGATCTTGACACATTTGTGATCTCAGGTAAGATTTGAGTATTTTCAGCTTTAAAAAACTTTTTTTCAGCACTAGCAACTGTTACTGGTAACGTTAGCAGTATTTGAAGTGCTATCGGCAGGTTTGGGACTACTTCAACAATTTTAGACGTGTAAATATATTTTAACACACTATTTGGATCGCTTTTCGAAGTATCAAGTCGTCTTCCTATAGCTTTAATTTCATCCCAAAGTTCGAGCCAATTTATGTCTGATTGGCCATCGAATGTAAGCGCTAACTACAAGTTCTTACATTGTTTTATTAATTCGTCATCCTTACATTTCTTACTGTGATATTGTAAAGAAACCCAAATAACTCGCTATATTCAGATAATTGCGTACATCTTTCATTTGTTTCTTGAATTGCGATGTCCAATATTCGATTAAAAAAAATACTCTAAAGTTTAGTTCTGGTGCTACTATCGGTTCATCACGACCTTCGTATAAAAGTTGTCTCCTCTTTCTGCGAACGCGTATGGGTTCTTCCTCACAAAATCCTTCAAAATTTTCAAGTTCAATTACCAAAGTTTTAGGTTTTCCAGTCATTTCTGCAAATGCTGAATCAGAACGATAATCGCATAAAAAAGATTTGGTAGCCTTTAAATGCTCTAAAGCCAGAGACAAGTCTAAATGCTGTGATTGCAGCATTTTCCCGACAATGTTTATTTGAAATATAAATGTCATACCACAATACCAAAGAAAAAACAAATTTGACGTTTGAAATATTTCTGACTATTCCCTTCGCCTCTACGTGAATATCGGTTGACCCGTCGCGGTCTCCTAGTAATTCTGGAATGATTAATCGAGATAGGCAGGGTATCGTCACCGAGTGACAATACGGCTAGACATTTCAGTTGAAAGAGTTTCAGCAAGAAAATTGAATTATGCTTCCAGCATTGTGAACAGAGAGAATTTTCATGGGGTAGACGGCTTTTTCCAGAAATCTCATTTTATTTCCAAATCGTTAACCTCGAAGCCGAGACTATTAGTAATTTTTACCGTTCGGCGATTAGAGCACTTTCACACCATCTGGTAAGAGATTCGATTTCCTTTAAGGAGTGCCAGTTTCAACTTCTAATAGTACATCCACATTATCATGATCAGCATACGAACTAAGCAGAGGAACGAAAATCGATAGCGGCTATGCAGGTTTCTGATTTTTCAAAGTCGTAATTTTACCCATTTTCAGTGAATAGTCCTTAGTATGAAACATCCGGTCAAATAGACATCGTCGGTTTGTCGTCATAAATAACCATCGATTAAACAATTGCACAATATTCACCAACGTCGATTTACAAAAAATTAGCATAGTTGGATCAGATAAACCAAACTACGAATTGTTGACGATAATATACGCCTTTGTTTATGATTCTTATTATTTGAGGAATAGTCGTCGCTTTGCTTATCCATCCGTCCCCATCAACACAAATCCAATATAGACGTGAAATGTCAACATAAGTAGATTTTCACCGTAATACCAGATGTCCATCAAGCATAATTATAAACAAGATTTATCAAGTTGGAATCAAAAGATAGATATCACCTAAATTGTTTACGAGATATTGTAGTAGAGCGAATGTGCGGATTACGATGATTAATATAATAAATAATTATTGAATTTAACGGTGGAATTGCTAAAATGCAATTAATTAAAATTAGGGGAAATAAAACCTTTTCTCGTAAAAACTGCGGACAACGGGTAAAAATTAAAGAGATTCCATATTTCGCCTTGAATCATAGTAAATCAGCGATATATCAAACTTTTACTCCTTCTATAGGATAACCCTGAATTAATCTTATAGATTTATAAATTAGTAAATTCTCATATGGTTTTTCTGAACTCACGAAGATTTTGATCAAATCCTACCCTTGATAACATCAATGAGATACGTACTAACCCAATTCATGAAGGTAAGGTTAACTAAAATCACTGAATTGAAAAGTAACTTTGAGAAAGGAAATCGAGTGAGTGACGCGAGTAGCGTTTGATTTTGAAATGCATTAATGAAGTTTTTCTTATAATTCGTAATCATCATATTAAATTCAGTAATGTCTGAACTAAACTTGCCTCAGCGCGGCCCGAAACCTTGTTTTTCGTGCGCCGACAAGAACACTGTCCTCAAGAAACTACATGAACACATTGGGGCTCTGAAAAAACGTATTGAGACGTTTAAACACACGTGGTTCTCCCCGCCACAGATGAAGAAGGAAAATATGAAGGTCCTGAGGTTGGAACATTGCCGGGACAGCCTCCTGGAAGAAAGTCGTTGCCAACGACTGAAAATTAAGGCCCAATCAGAGGCACTGTATCAAATCTACTCAGAGTCAGAACTGAGAAGACGGGTTAGAAAATACACAATAAAAGATGGGACGAACGTCTTCCCACTACACCATCGAGCGGACGAACTGAATGCCTCTTCTTCATCGAACTGTATGGGGCAAGGACCTGATCTACCGCCTATTGTCACACCAATCCTGAGCGTGGCATCCAACAGCCACCTTCATACTGAATCTGCACCCAACGGGTCGTCCCACATTCCTTCAACGATGCCGCCTGAGGAATCGACCAAAGCCAACCCGAAGAAAAGAAAACTCCCGTTTCGCGCCGAATGAAATCAGAAACGACGAAATGAGATCGCGGCATTAGAAGCCTCGTTATTCGCCGCTCACACAGCGAGTGCCTAGAATCCCAAAATTAGTCTCGCTATCCAACCCAGTACTTATCGAATAATCTCTTCCACCGCGTCGGCTCTCCAAGAGGATCCATGGTTGCAAGTAGATATCGATGTCCTGTTAACCGAGGGGGAAGCCATGTAAGAGCACTGGCACCCAAGGAAATGGTGGACCTCACATTCTCCGTCGAACTCATTAAACGTTGTGCGGTATAGTTAACGACAGTTGTGATGTAAATTTCGTGCGATTCAGTGTAATTGTTTAATAATAGTTGTACAATAGAATTTGTTGAATAGTTTTGTGTTCATATCTGTATATTTGGATTTGTATGAAAACGGGTATCATCCGCTAAAATATTAAAACTTCGACCATTAGAAATTTGAGGGTCGTCTCATTGGACCAGAGACGTACAAGTTCAGTGTGTGAAAAGAAGAGGTAAGTCCTTCAATCGGCACTCAGGAACCCGTACCGTGAACCTTACAAGGAGTAGTCGTAACACGGGGGCTCACCTACTTGTAAGTTCCAACCTGCGTGCGCATCACCAACATGATACTTCATCATGGCCACACGTATTGGAGATCCATGTCAAATCGTGAAGGAAACATAGGTGATTGAACTGAGTATACATTTATCCCCCTAAGTAACCAACAATGATTTGATGCTAAGCAAAGGTTATAGATGCATTGAATTAAATCAAAGAATAAGACAGTCTGCATATAACTATTAGCTGTATCATTAAATACCAAGTTGATTGAGTGAGCACCACAAGGTACGAAAAAGCTTGTGGATTTATTGACGAATTTTGGCTTGAATATCATTATATTTCCGAGCATTTTGACTCCATTATCGTACCCTTGTCTCCTCATGTCATCAAAATTTACGCATAATTCCTGCAACTTATCGATTACAACTTTTGTCATATTTGCTCCTGTTATATCATGTAATTCAAGAAAAGTTACGAAGTGTTCAGAAACTATGACTTCAGCTGCTTTTTCTGAAGATGATTCAGTTGCACTGACAAACCTAAAAATAGCTGTCATCTGCTCCTTGTGGATTATCAAAGAGATTTAAATTACTCGTGGTTAACTGAATCACTTTTTGTACATTAAATAGTTGCATACTTAATACACAGGTTTAAAAATTTTAAAAATAAGTTTTATAATTAACCTAATGAAATAAATCTAATTATATAAATTATATATAAAATATTTTTAGGAACAACTTCTTTTGTAACAGTTAAATCCATCTTTAGATCCATCTTTAAATTTGCAGCAAAAATCTTCAAACTAACAATATATATTTAATCAAAGAATTTCTAAATAACAAGTTTTAATTAATTCACAAAAACCGCCGATTCTAAATTATTTAAACAAACAGATATCTAACTCTCCCCTTCTTAAGAATTTTTCCACTTCTTCAGCAGTAGATGGATTGGGCACCGCTAGAACAGGACTCCGCTGGCACAACCCCCCCCCCCCCGGGGTAAAAAATTTTTCTAAGTCTAAAAGTACATTTTTTTCCAAGGTCATTTGTAGAACAAAGACATATGACTCATCAAGGTCATTGAAACAAAGACCATGACTCATCGGATGACTCATAAAATTTTCAAGGTCATTTGTAGAACAAAGACCATGACTCATTCAAGGTCATATGACTCATTCAAGGTCATTTAAACAAAGACCATGACTCATTCAAGGTCATTCTCAAGGTCGTATGACTCATTCAAGGTCATTTTCAAGGTCGTATGACTCATAAAATTTTCAAGGTCATTTGTAGAACAAAGACATTTATTTTCAAGGTCATATTATTATTTTTCAAAAATATTATTATTTTTATTATTATTTTTCAAAATATTATTAACTGTGCCAGCGGAGTCCTACTTTTCGGGGCGCCAGAACTTTTTGAGTTTTCAAAATTAATTAACAATTGATACATCATTTTGAAGCCCAGACGGCGATCTATCTTTTGAGCCATAGAAATAATTTTTATCATTAGTAGTATAAAAGTTATTAACATTTTCCCGAGACCATTTTTCAAGGTCATTTGAATATTTTATTATTATTTTTCAAAATATTATTATTTTCAAGGTCATATTATTATTTTTCAAAATATTATTATTTTCAAGGTCATATTATTATTTTTCAAAATATTATTATTTTCAAGGTCATATTATTATTTTTCAAAAATATTATTATTTTTATTATTATTTTTCAAAATATTATTAACTGTGCCAGCGGAGTCCTACTTTTCGGGGCGCCAGAACTTTTTGAGTTTTCAAAATTATTTAAATATTGATACATCATTTTGAAGCTTGGTGCAAGACCTTTCGAATGAGCTATTGGAAGTATCATCATCATCACTATTGATAAAGTTATTAACATTTTCCCGAGACCATTTTTCAAGGTCATATAATTATTATTATTTTTCAAAAATATTATTAACTGTGCCAGCGGAGTCCTACTTTTCGGGGCGCCAGAACTTTTTGAGTTTTCAAAATTAATTAACAATTGATACATCATTTTGAAGCCCAGACGGCGATCTATCTTTTGAGCCATAGAAATAATTTTTATCATTAGTAGTATAAAAGTTATTAACATTTTCCCGAGACCATTTTTCAAGGTCATTTGAATATTTTATTATTATTTTTCAAAATATTATTATTTTCAAGGTCATATTATTATTTTTCAAAATATTATTATTTTCAAGGTCATATTATTATTTTTCAAAATATTATTATTTTCAAGGTCATTTGTAGAACAAAGACATTTATTTTTTCAAGGTCATATTATTATTTTTCAAAATATTATTATTTTCAAGGTCATTTGTAGAACAAAGACATTTATTTTCAAGGTCATCTGTAGAACAAAGACATTTATTTTCAAGGTCATATTATTATTTTTAAATTTTTAAAGGTTCCCGCCAACGAAAATTATTCATCGATAGCTCATTTTAAAGCTCAATCCAAGACCTTTCGAATGAGCCATATATCTCGTTATTCCAATTATTATTCCTAAAGATATTATTATTATTATTATTATTATTATTATTATTATTATTATTATTATTATTATTATTATTATTATTATTATTATTATTATTATTATTATTATTATTATTATTATTATTATTATTATTATTATTATTATTATTATTATTATTAATCTATATACTCCGAGTCTATCCGACAAAATATTTTGTCCCCCTATGGGTAATGCTCACAAGGGTACTGCTCACGCTCAACAAATCAACAAAACATACATTTATTTAAACAATAAAATAATGTAAAATTAACAAAGGTAAACTAAATATTGATGTACTATTCGCAGCAATATTGTTTGAAATTGGTAACGTAGAATTGATTTTCAGAGATTCTATTGATCCTTTGATTGTTTGAATTTCTCTTAATAATAATTCAATCTTTTTTAACAAATAATCATGCTTCTTATCAATTATTTTCATATTCATTTTATTTTCAACAATAGAGTTATTGAAAACCTTAATATGATCAATCAATTCAAATTTTATATTTTGTATATATTCAAATGATAGTTCATAACTGTTTTCTAAATTCTCCAATCTTTGAGATATTCTTTTTCCTGGATGCTTTGACCATTTTGGTTTGTCGAGAATATATAAAATATCCATCAACTTGGCTGTATTCGGACAAACACATATTGATTTATTAAAAGACTCCACTGTTATTGTTGTATTGTGTGAGCACACACTCGTTATAATAATTAGCAATATGAATATAGTTTTCATGGTGTATCAAATCAAAACCTTTCTTTTACATTTATAGTCTATCAACCAATCAAAATCATCCGGTATTAGTATAAATAAAACATCATATTTTAAATTATTGTAAAAATGTCTCAATTTATGGAAAATCTTTTAAGCGAACTCGTCAACAGGAATATTATGGAAAGCCTCAGTTTCCTGGTCGATCGGACCGAAAAGATAATCGAAGGAAATCATATCGATTATCAAGATATGATCAATTGCGATTGCCTGGAAACGAAAAAATTCTATTTTAATAGGATTTTTAATTGTCTATGCGACGATCAGATGAAGTGGACCCGAATACTAGTAGGGTTCGCTTATATGAAAATAATAATCGAAAGAAGTCTATGGGACTCTGAACACTATTATCAGTGGTCTCAAGAAGTAATACTTTTTAAATCTATATTTTATTGATATTTATTTTCTAGATAATCAAGTCAAAGTTTCAGCCCTGGATTGAAGCCAATGGCGGCTGGGGCGTCTTGAATCAACTCGCCAGAAATGCGAAAGAAATAGATCGCCAGAAAATTAAATTTAAAAACTATATAAAACTTGCAACAGGTGTTGCTATTTTGTATGTTTTATGTCGATTTTTTAAATAAAAATTTGTATAGTTATTTTGTTTGATTTTTAAATAAAAGTTTAAATAAAAGTTTAAATAAATTTACAGACACTAAGATTTATTAATTAACACATTCACAGTCGTCATCTCCACATTTCATTATATTTTCAACGACATGATCAATACAATCATTCGTAATATTATCTTTAGATTCATCTTTAGGTTCCTCTATAGGTTCATCTATAGGTTCATAGATTTCCTCTTGAGTTTCTTCCTCATCAATTTCTTGAGTTTCTTCCTCATCATCAAATCCTGTATCTTGACTCTCAACTAACCAGCCGATATTTAAGGCATTTGTAATAGATAATATGTCCGCAATTTTCACACCAGATATTTCTGCTAACTTTTCCAACAAAAAGTTGATTAAAAATTCTAAATAATAAATAATTTGGTAATTAATTAATCATGTTAACCTTTTTCTGCAGTCATTTTCATCACTTTAAAACTATATTATACGTTTGTTTATAGATTTTCTTTGTTAAATTTGCATGTCATTTGCATTTATGTTGCAATTAATAAAGAGAAAAACAAATCTGACTAATGCATTTATTAAATATAACATTAAAATATTTGTGAAAGTCTAGCAGACATAATTTTCCAAATAGGGGAATATACATCATTATTATCAACTTTATATCCCTGGATTGCAATTGTTATATACCAATTTTCATTTTCTTTGAAACTGATTTCATCAAAAGCATCATAAAATCTTGCATATCTATTGTTGAACCATGCATGTTGATTACATGATAGATTCGAATCTATCCGTTTAAAAACATCATCAATAGTTTTGACATCGATCATTGAAAGCGTGCCGGATAAGAATTGAAATTTAGTTGGAATTAGCTTGACTGGTGCAACCAATTTCATATTGATTTCTTCTTTCAAAAAATACATTTTGTAGTTGTGGAACATTTGAACTGGTTGTACCATTTCTTTAGGTTTTTCAGTGCTTGAAATTTTCTTGGTCATCGTGAATATTGAATAAATTGAAATGTTACAGGGTTTTTATACCTTTGACTCATGCATATCAACCAATCAGATTATAGCATGTCTTTGTTTAAATTGCAATCAAAATGCATCGATGTTGCATTGTTACATGTTTTGTTATATGTTTTATTATTAATGTTTTAATTATTACATGTTTTGTTCTATTTACAGATTTATTATTTCATTATTATTAATGTTTTTACTATTATCATTATTATTAATGTTTTTACTATTATTACTATTATTAATATTACTACTATTATCAAATATATAAAACTAAATAATGAAAACTAAATAACATTTATTTGTTTAAAAACATTTAATTCGCCAAGTTCTTCATATGGTGAAAATCCCGAAGGGTTTTAACCAAAACCCATTCAACATATCGTTGATATCTGGCTTTGCAGCAGGAACAGCTATTGAAACATAAATATTCAGGATCCATATGTTTCATTGATCGGTTTATCTTGACATCCCACAGAAATTGATGGAAAATTTCCAATATCCTTATCCCCGTAACATTGAAAACTAAATCAGGGATTAATTCTGTATGCTTGTTATATACTGCGGCATTGATATCTGGATAATAAAATGCTAATTTCTTTAGCATGACTGCAGCATATTCTTCTGAAAAAATATAGTATTTAAATTTGTAAACAAAAAATAAAAAATTACCATAATTATCTATTTCCTTCATTAAATTCGCAGCGCTCGGAATTTTGTACATAGTGAAATAAATGAATTCTAAACAAAAAAACCGTTTGTTTAAATCAATCAATAACCAATTAGAAATTAACCAATTAGAAATCGACCAATGAAATTATCTCATTTCGAACATTGTCAACAAATTCTCTATACTCTAAATTTCTCAACCCCAACATGACAACCTTTCCACTAGCAAACACGTTGACACATATAGGGTTATATTTTAATAGTCTTAGTGCCGGAAACAATTCCGGTTCAAACATGCAATCACATTTTTTCGACATGTTATATAGATTGATACTATGTCCCATATCCATAGTAACGGTAATTGATTGGATTTTAATATTATTTATTCGATATTGTAATTTATTAATATCCAAGGGTTTCTTACATCCCATGATTCGACATTTACCAGTCTTGAAAAATATTATCGGATATTTCCCGCTTCTATCGATAATTTGCTGGGGTTTCCCTGGTGGGAACCTCATATTCGATACATCAAAATTTCCTCGATAATTTATTTTTGCTAACATTATTAAATCATTTATGAAAATTAGTCTTTATATACAAATTGAGCACGAGTTCATTAAATCATCGAATATAAACAAATACCCATTTATAAAATTTTTTGAAATGGAATTAAGAAATGATGCAGTATACCAAATCGTTGGTCCGAGTGGTAGTGGAAAAACATTATTTGTTTGTAAATTACTAAAATCAAATTTATTCAAATCAAAATTCAACAGGATTTATTGGCATAGGGGTGCTGATGAAGAACATGGATTAACTCAATCAAGTTTCTGTAAATTAAAAAACATGAAAATAGTAAAGGGATTCGATAAAAACTGGTCCAGCCGATTAAAGAAAGGCGATGTCATTATTATCGATGATTTGTATCAAGAAGCAAATAAAGAAAAAGATTTTAATAATTTATTTACAAAGATCAGCAGACATGTCGGTGTAACAGTTATTTTCATAACACAAAATCTATTTCATCAAGGTGGGGCACATCGAACACGTAATTTAAATGTACAATATTTAGTTATTTTCAAGAATCCTAGAGATGCAACAGTGATTGATTTTCTTGCACGTCAAGCATACCCTAACAATCGTAATTTTCTTATCAGTGCATTTCAAGATGCTACAAAAATACCTCATGGATATATATTTCTGGATTTCACACAACAATGTCCCGATGATTTACGTGTAAAAACAGATATTTTCAACCCAAAAGGTGCCATGGTTTATAAACAAAGTTGAAAACCTCTATGAATAATAATGTTTCTAAAAGCAAGGGTGAAAAATATTAAGAAATTAAGAAAAGGTATTAGAAAGACTATTAAAGTTCCAAAAGTTCCACCAACAACTAGTTATACGCCATCTAAAAAACTTGTAACTGAAAATTTCTCTGCAATGAATCTTATTTCGAAAAATCCTAAACCTAAACCTAAACGTAAAACCCGTAAAACCGGTAAAAAAGTAGTTAAAAATCATCGCAGTTTTCCATTTTTTAATGCATTGTTAAAGGCCCCGAGTATGAAAAGAATGAATATATTGCAATCATTCCCAAATTTTGTTGTCGATGATTTACTCAATATTATACTTAAAGTAGTCAAAGGCAAAATTAAAATCAGTAAATCAAAAAAGCATTTATTGAGCAAACATAGGAAACCATTGTTATCTTTAGTAAATAATAAAAATCGTAAGCAAATGAGAAAAATTATATATAAACCACAAGGTGGATTTATTGGTGCCTTGATACCTCTGGCATTATCATTATTAGGTGGAGTTGTAGGAAATCAATCATAAACAATGGGTGCTAATCCTTCATTGCCCGACATTAAATTTAATTTTAAATCTTCTTGTTGTAATGGAGAAGATTTGGACGAACCCCGAAGACGAAGCCGGTTTCGGTGGAGTGGCAAAATTAAACAAAAGAGTTCCGAATTCGAAAAAAGAAACCCAGAAGTGGTTATCAGATCAGCTTGCGTACAGTTTGAACAAACCAATGCGGAAAAGATTTCCAACAAGAGCGTATAAAACATTCGGTATTGACGATTTATGGCAAATGGATTTGATGGAGATGATACCTTATTCGAAAATTAACAATGGGAATAAATATATTTTAACATGTATTAATGTATACAGCAGGTTTGCACGAGCAATACCAGTCAAGGCAAAATCTGCAGAAGAAATGTCCAAGGCAATTAATATTTTATTTAAAGACGGACATCCTAATAACTTGCAAACAGATTTAGGTATTATTATTATTATTATTATTATTATTATTATTATTATTATTATTATTATTATTATTATTATTATTATTATTATTATTATTATTATTATTATTATTATTATTATTATTTTAGGTAAAGAATTCTACAATAGCAAAGTTAAGCAAATCCTCGATAAACTGAAAATAAATCACTACTCGGTACATTCTCAATACAAAGCTGCCCATGTTGAAAGATTTAATCGAACATTGAGAGATAGATTAAAGAAATTGTTCGTGCATCAAGGTAATAAAAAATGGGTAAATGCTTTACCAAAAATAATAACAAGTTATAATCATTCATCACATCGAGGACTGAATGGATTGAGACCGGTTGATATTACATCAAAAACAACATTGACTTCTAAGAAATCTGTAAAAATTGCAAAACCTAAATATAAAGTCGGTGACCATGTTAGAATTAGTAAAATTAGTGCATCACCATTTATTAAAAATTTTGATACAAATTGGAGTGATGAAGTCTTTGTAATTTCAAAAATAAATACTAAACAGAATCCTGTAATGTATGTCATCAAAGACAATGATAATAATATTGTACAGGGGAAATTTTATGAGCAGGAATTACAAGTCATTCCTCCCCCAAAAGTATTTAGAATTCAAAAAATATTGAAAACTAAAAAGGTCGGTAAGGATAAACAATACTATGTCAAATGGCATGGTTATCAAAACCCGTCATGGATATCAGCAAAAGACCTAGTAAAGTGAATTTTTATACTATTTTGCCGAGCAATAGTTGTCCATTAATTCATCCAGACAATCAAGCAAGCAAATTCATCATCGAACTCCAAAACCCCATCTATTTGGATAATGACTGGGAAGTTGCTCTGTTGGATTTTACATTTGTATACAATTTATTCCCGATCTATAGCAAATCTGTTATTGAATATAATAAGAAAGTAGCAGTAACGGAATATATTAGTGTTCTTATTGATAAAGATAGTTATAACTTGACGAGTTCATCGAAATCAAGGAAACCTATAATTTATGATGATGGTCAATATTTATACATGAATTGCTTGAATAAGCCATTCGAAATTATATTTTCTACAGTGACTGATGCTAAACGTCTTGGATTTACTGATTTACGTAATGTATTTAATGATACAGTCAAAATAAATCTCTCTACACTTCCAAAATCTAATAATTTAGTGGAATTTAAATTTAAGCTATCATACATTGAAATAACAGAACATGCATATACTTTTAAAGATAATTTATATATTACAGACCTCGAACAATTACAAACTTATTTAGGTGACAATTGTAGCGATATTTTAACAGTTTTTGAGCTTCAAAAAGATAAAGTATTTAGATTTAGTATAAATTCTAATCTTAGTCAAGTTAAATTTGACTCAAATTTGACAAAAACATTAGGATTGACTAAACCAGTATGTACACAAAATGAACAAATTTGTGAAGGAACAAACAAACCGAAAATCCTTAAACATCATCAGCAAATGTTCATTTACAGTAATATCGTGGAACCAGTTATTGTTGGCGATTCTAGTGTTCCTTTAATGAAATCTATATGGATTGAAAAACATGATCAAGATGAAGTTGTACAAATCAATGTAGAAAATCCCATGTATCTACCTGTTTCAAAATCTTGTATAAACAATATAGAAATAAATATAAGAGATGATTCTGGTCAATTAATCGAATTTCCAAAAGGTTCAAAAACTCATTTGACATTACATTTTCGTAAAATAAATGGCTAATTCTGATATTATTAGTATGTATAGTGGTAGCCAATCTGGTGGTGAATTACCATATTTTATTGGTAAACAGTACGGATCAGGTTGGTTGAGAACAATTGGTAGATTTGCCCTGCCTATTCTTAAACGTATTGGTAGTTTTGGTATGAAAACTGCAAAAGATGTTATTATGAATGAACAGAAAATATTACCATCTCTAAAAACAAATGCTTTAGCAGAATTAGGGAAAGTTTTACCCGGGGTTGCAGGTATGTTTCAAAAAGAAAAACCTCCAGCTCCAGCTCATGCTCCAAAACGTAAAAGACATGGAATATCACGTATAAACAAACGAATGAAAGGACATGGAACTATATTTGCAAAATGATTTGTGGTAAATCTGAATTATGTATATTTGATAGACCGTCGCCCCAGGCTGTAATAGAATTTGGGGCATTTGAGGAAGTTTTTCCTATGAATTCAATTACCGATAGTAGAAATGATATCGAGTTTTATATTAATGGTTCGCAAACTGAATATTTAGATTTGAATGATACTTTATTGACTGTTCAGATTAAGATTGTAGATAAAGATAGAAAAGTTTTGGATGCCAATGCAGATGTAATACCGAACAATTTCCTGTTTCATACTCTGTTTAAAGATGCCGTGTTGGGATTTAATAATATCAAGATTGAGGGCGGAAATAATACATTCATTCACAAGGCATTAATAGAAACTATTTTAAATTACAATTCTGATACTAAAAATACATGTCTTACTCCTATGGGTTATGCAGCAGCAGATGATGAAAGAAAAAAGTGGGTAAAAGGCTCAAAGGTTTTCACCATGTGCTCATCATTACAACTTGATTTTATGGATCAACCGAAATATTTACTACCGGGAGTTAATGTACATATTAGACTGAAAAGGTCTGATTCTGCATTATCTCTTACTAGTGCAACTACTGCACCAATATGTCAATTAGTTGATGCAAAATTATTGGTGAGAAGAGTTCGAGTAGACCCGTCAGTATTAGCTGGTCATCAATTGGGTCTTAATTCAAAACATGCAATTTATCCATTAAAAACAAAGGAAATTGTACAATTTGCTATTGCTAAAGGTGCTTCATCATTCTATAAAGAACAAATATTTGGTGACAGAAGAATGCCTAATTTTATTCTGATAACATTTCAAAGTGAAGCACAATATAATGGATCATATACTGCATCCAGCTCGATTTTCAAAAACTTTGGTGTTACATCATTGACTTTGTCGAAAAATACTGATTATAGAGAAACATATATTCAAGATTTCGAGAATGATAATTACTGTGCGACATATATGCAGAGTATTGTTAGAAATCTGGGTTATTTAGATAAAAATTTGAATTGCGGAATAACTCTAGAAGATTTTAAAAGCAAATACCCATTTTTTACATTTGTTTTAGCCCCTGATTTTGATTTAAATCAAAGTCAATTACCTCAAAATGGAAATTTACGACTGGATATAAAGTTTGCAAGAGCTATTACTGAACCAGTACATGTTATAATATATGGAGTATTTGAAAATGAAGTTCAAATTACTGCAAATAGAACTGTGTTGGTATAAATGTATATTGAAACATGAAAAGTTGTCATGGAGTAAGTTGTTTTTTATACTCTAGATTTATTTAAATAGTTCTGTTCAGGTCAATAAAATCGGAAAACAGATATTGGGAAATGAATTTGTTGGAGTTTTTCCTCTTGATAAAATTCCATATTTGAGCAATAATCAAGCAATAATCGTCAATACTCAATCGTCTCATCTTGGTGGAGAACATTGGATAGCTATATATGTGAAACCTGGTAATATATTCGTGTTCGATCCTATGGGTTTTTATTACCCGGCTTTGTTGATATCAAAACTACAAACAATGGGGAAACCTATTGTGTATAATAAAACTATGTTTCAAAATCCATTGACCCAAACATGTGGTCAACATTGTTTAGCTTGGTTATTGTACAAAAAATTTGATGTTTAATAAATGTATCCTTTCCTTTATTGTTGTGGTTATTAATATTATTATTATTATTTTGAAAAATATTATTATTTTGAAAAATATTATTATTTTGAAAAAATATTATTATTTTTAATTAATTTTATTATTATTTGCATAAATATTATTAATTCTACATAAAGAACACATTTGCCTGATGCATGCACAGTGCAAGTTAACAAAGGCATGACTAACAAAGACAGTCACATGTAATTCTGAATGATTTATGTTACATACATGCATGCGTGTGATTGGTTGAGTTAGTAAAATATTCAGTGTAAATGTATGTGTGTCTATATTCTCATTGGTTGGGACAGGAAAATATTCATTCTCTTTATAAACATTGACAAATCTAAAATTTGTCACAATTATTTCAAAATTTTTAAAAATCTATTCGAATTTCAAAATGGCAAACAATAATAATAATAATCGCATCTTGAGAGGACTTTTGACGAGTGGTAATTTATTTTATTTTATTTTATTTTATTTTATTTTATTTAGATATAGTAGATTGGTTTGAAGTCACAGAAAACGAAGATATTCTGAATCTGGATAATATATTCGGTAAATTTATTATTATTATTTTAATTTTTATTATTATTTTCTTTAGAACCTATCATCATTAGCGATGATGAGGAAGATGATGTAGTTTTTATGGGAGAAATGAATGCCCCAGTTAATGATGGGCAAAACAATGTTGTCAAAGAAAAAAGTAAATTTAAATATTTTTTTCATTTTATTAAATTAATTTTTTCATTTTAGAAAATGTTTCAATTTTCAATGTTGATATTGACGAAGAAATTATTAAAAGCATCTCTGAAGATGATGTAGTTTTTATGGGAGAAATGAATGCCCCAGTTAATGATGGGCAAAACAATGTTGTCAAAGAAAAAAGTAAATTTAAATATTTTTTCATTTTATTAAATTAATTTTTTCATTTTAGAAAATGTTTCAATTTTCAATGTTGATATTGACGAAGAAATTATTAAAAACATCTCTGAAGATGAAAGCCTGTCTGAAGAAGAAGAAAATGATTTATGCCTGTCTGAAGATGATTCCGATATGGATTCGTTATGTTAGATTTATTTATTTTTAATATATTTTTTTATGTCTTTTAAAATTTATAAGGAATTTTTAAATATTTTCATATTAATTTCATTTATTTCTTAAAAACTTTTGTAATTAATTTATAACGAATTTATGATGAATTTATGAAGAAAATGATTTATACCGAATTAATAAGAAAATGATTTATGAAGAAAATGCTATATGCCCAAATTAAGAAGAAAATGATTTATGATGAAAATTATGATTTATGACCAAAATAATGATGAAAATGATTTATGCCCAAATTAAGAAGAAAATGATTTATGATTTATGCCCAAATTATGAAGAAAATGATTTATGATTTATGCCCAAATTAAGAAGAAAATGATTTATGATTTATGCCCAAATTATGATTTATGACCAAAATAATGATTAAAATGATTTATGATGAAAAATGATTTATGAATTTATGATGAAAATGATTTATAACCAAAATTATGAAGAAATTATGCCTAAAATTATGAAGAAAATGATTATATGAAGTAAATACTACTTTTTTGAAATATAATGAAATTATTGTGAAAATATTTAAAATTATAGTTATAAAATAAAACCTTGTAGTTTGCTATGTGCATCTACAATAGTTAAAATACTTATAATATTAATAATAATAATAATAATAATAATAATAATAATAATAATAATAATAATAATAATGTAGTCTACAGTGAGCACGTAGCTACATAGTAGTCTGCAGTCAGCATGCAGCTACTGCTCTCTAATAATATTAATAATAATAATAATAATAATAATAATAATAATAATAATAATAATAATAATAATAATAATAATAATAATAATAATAATAATGTAGTCTACAGTGAGCACGTAGCTACATAGTAGTCTGCAGTCAGCATGCAGCTACTGCGCTCTAATAATATTAATAATGTAGTCTACAGTAAGCATGTAGCTACATAGTAGTCTGCAGTCAGCATGCAGCTACTGCTCTTTAATATAATAATAATAATAATAATAATAATTGACCCATAATTTCTACTAGTAGTTTGCAACTACATCTCTCTTATAATAACTTTAAATTAATAATAATAATAATAATTGACCCATAATTTCTACTAGTAGTTTGCAACTACATCTCTCTTATAATAATAATAATTGACCCATAATTTCTACTAGTAGTTTGCAACTACATCTCTCTTATAATATTAATAATTGACCCATAATTTATACTAGTAGTTTGCAACTATATCTCTCTTATAAAAATAATAATAATAATAATAATAATAATAATAATAATAATAATACTTTTAAATTTCCACGTCTTTGATAGTTTTGATCTAATAATATACCCTTTATTAATAATTGTTAATAGTTATCCCGTTTTATTGTCTAATAAAACTGAATAACTACTAACAATTGATAATAAAGATATTACAACAATATTACAACAATATTTAGATAATTATTAAATAAATTTATTAATAGGTAAATTATATCCTCGTTATTGTGTTTCTTCGACTGGGCATACTAAAGTATGTCAGAAAAATATGAGAAAATACTATGGGCATAAATTCTATGGAATCAAATACTATTTATGCCCACTATGCCAGACTTCCCAACCTATAAAATATAGTGATTTTTATAATATTCATTCTAATCATTTAAACCAATTTCCATCAAATAAAAAGAAACTTTTTAATAAGTTAAATAAAAATAATACAGCACAAAATATCAAAACTATAAATAAAAATGTGAATAGCACAACACAAAATATCAAAACTATAAATAAAAATGTGAATAGCACAACACAAAATACCGAACATATCAAAAATAAAAATGTGAATAGCACAGCACAAAATGTAATTAATAATGTAATTAATAATGTAAATAAAAAACGGCCTGCTGTTACTCCTGTGTCTTGTGTTCCATCTAAAATTGTTAAAGTTATTGATGGTGGTGATGAAATAGATAATATTCTAAATAATATATTAAATAATAATCAAATAGGTGGTTCAGTTGATATAGACAACGAGCCAGAAATAGAATTAGATTTTAAGGGGGCTAGAAAAAATCTAAGGTTTGACGTGGAGAAAGACGCCTTAGTACAAATATCCATAACACCAAAAATTATTCAAAAATTAATATCAGAAATGAACGGTATGGGGCCCGTTAAAATTCAGTTCACGGTTCTGATTCAATTTGAGAAAGATGGCGAATTAAAGGATAATTTCTTTTCTAATAACGCCGAAGTTTTTACAGAAAACTTTTTAATAAATGGCATCTCTAAATTAAATAATAAGATAGAAAAATTTACATATTTAGGTAGCGGATGGCGGGTTGTTAAAATTAAAGAAATCGACTTTATAATAAATAAGTATAAGATTATGAATAGGTTAGCTGGACATAGTTATATCCCCACCCCAGCGGCTTTAAAGTCTAAAAAAGCCATTGTTAATATTAAGAACACAGATGATATGTGTTTTATATACAGCGTTCTAGCCCTCTTAAAGCGTGATGTTATACGCAGAAATAAACATCGAGTTAGTGCTTACCAAAATTATTTGGATGAAATTAATTTTGACCCCATTAGTGATTGCCCTATGAGATTAAGTAACATTCCAAAATTCGAACGCAAAAACCGTGAACTTAACTTAGCGATTAATGTTTTAATATATAGAAATAAGCCAGCTAAACCTGTCAGCAATGATGATGATTATATCCCTCATCACCCCCAGTTAGATATTATTCACCGATCTAAGGTCATAGGTGGTGAACCAATATATTTACTTTTATTAGAAGACGGTGATAATTTTCATTACACCGCAGTTTTTGATCTTCAAAAACTAATGAATTCACACCCAAATAGCTCCTGTCACCTTTGGATTCGCGTCAACTGGTGCCTACATTGCCTTAATGGCTTCAGACATAGGAGCGCTTATGATATCCATGTAGACCTATGCCGTAAGAATCAAATAGGTTCTACTTTATATACATTACCTAAAGAGAAAAATTTAATATTTTCAAACTACGCAAAAACAGTAACCCCGCCATTCGTAATATATGCAGATTTTGAGTCGATTTTACCTGAGGATATCACCCACCATCAGAAACATATGCCGATAACAGCAGGCATGTTACTAATTAATAATTATAACAAAACTAAATTTTATTATGAGTTTGTTGGTGAGGATTGCGTGCTGTCTTTCTTGCATAAGGTGGAGGAAATTGCTGTCACAATTGTCCTGCCATATTACGAAATTAACTGTAATAAACCTATGCAAACCTTGTCTTTCGCTGAAGATCGTGCTTTCTTTGATTCCAGGACCTGCTATCTTTGTAAAAAATTTATTAGAGATAGAGTTAGGGACCATTGTCACTTCACAGGTAAGTATCTTGGTGCTGCCTGTAGGAAATGTAATGTGTCTCGCAGAATTCAGAGACAGTTCCAGTTGTTTTTCACAATTTGAGGGGATATGATCTCCATCATATTTTGAAGTATGGTTTGAGTAATTTTCCTTCTTGGGAATTGAATATTATTCCAACCACTACGGAAAAATTTATCTCTCTCATCGCGTACATTAACAAATTGCCTGTTCGTTTTATTGACAGCATGCAGTTTGTTAATTCATCACTTGCAAAAGCTGTTAAGACTCTTTCCGATCTGCCTTTAACTTCTTCTGTTTTTGATGGCGCAATTGTTCGAGCAAAAGGTATCTTCCCTTATGACTTCGCTACATCTCTTGAGATCCTGGAATCCACTCTTGAACTACCTCCTATTTGAAATTCTGTGTCTAATGATGAATATGAATTAGCCCAAGTTATTTGGACTCAACAAAATTGTAACAATATGTTAGACTATATGTTAACATACCTTAAACTTGACGTGTTTCTCCTCGCAGATTATTTTACACAATTCCGTGAAAAGGCCATTGCATACAATGGTCTTGAGCCTCTAAATTTTTATGGCATTCCCGGTATGTCATGGGCCTCAGCGCTTATGACATTAAAGGAACCCATTGAACTTTTACAGGACATGGAAATGTTTAATTTCTATGAAGGAGGGATACGGGGTGGGTTAACATTTGTTAACAAACATTATGTTGCAAGTTCTGAAGACACAGAACTCTTGTATATAGACATAAATAACTTGTATGGTTGGGCCTTAAGCCAAAATCTTCCGTATGCTGATTTTGAATGGGTGTATGATAACCTTGATTCTGTCTTGTATGAATGTAAGAATGCTGATATCGATAACCTTCCATATGGGTATACTATGGAGGTTGATATTGATATCCCTGATTGTGTGCATGATTATTTGAATGATTTTCCGATTGCTCCGGAAAAAATGTGCCCGCCAGATTCGAAAGTTGAGAAGTTAATGCTCGAGCATTGGCCGAAGAAGAACCATGTTCTTCATTGGCGACTTCTCAAATTGTATATTGAATTGGGGGCTTTAATTAAAAATGTACATAGGGCAATTAAATTTAAACATGCACCCATTTTTAAAGATTACATATCAACTAATACAAATTTGCGCTCAAATTCAACATGCGAGCTGCATAGAGATTTATACAAATTATTTAATAATAGTCTGTATGGGAAATCCGTGGAAAACCTTAAAAAACGGATGAATTTGAGGCTATGCAATTCAGCTGAAAAGATGATTGTATATGCTTCAAAGCCGACTTTCAGGAAATCAATTAAAATTACTGATGACCTGATTGCTGCACATCTGTATAAGGATTCTATATGTTTAGACAGGCCTAGCTACATTGGTCAATCTGTGCTAGACCTGTCTAAACTGAGGATGTACCAGTTACAGTATATCGAATTGGCCAAATATAGAAATGAATTTAACTGTGATATTAATATCGTTGCCGGCGATACTGACTCCTTTTTTCTTGAGGTTAGGCACTGTAAGCTTGACACTCTTTTGCCGGCAATGATTCGTGACAATCTTTTAGACACTTCCAACTATGACCCGGCACATCCCTTATACTCTAGAAACCTTGATTCTGTGATAGGTAAATTTAAAGATGAAAGTAAAGGTCTAGGGTATAAGGAATGGGTTTTCTTAAGACCCAAGTGCTATAGTTTGTTAGGGGCTAAAGATCATTTGAAAGCAAAAGGAGTCAGGTTAATAGGTACAGAAATTAAGCACGAATCATATTTAGAATGCTACAATAACAACGTAGTATTTTCTGTACCACAAAGTAGGATAGGGACGCGGAACCATCAATTGTTTACAATTAAAAACAATAAAATCGCATTGTCAAACAACGACGACAAGCGGTTTTGGGTGGGGAAAAATTCCAGTCTGGCATATGGGCATTATTTAGGATTTGAGGAAACAGATGCTGGCCAAGTATTTAATCATGAGGAGATTGGTGGCCAAGTATTTAATCCTGAGGAGATTGGACCGCTTTTTGGTGGAGAAAGCCCATCTTTCGATGATCCAGACAGCCCTATAAACAATGATGATTTAACCGACATTGATGATATTGTTTTATCAGATTAATATATCTTTTTAAAAAAATGTTTTTGTATTCTTTATATATATATTTATTGAAAACTCGTTATAGTTTTCACCATTCTTTCTATGCTTAAACATTATATTTTTCATATAAAATTATCGAAAATGTTTCAGCATAGAAAGGATATTATTTGTAAATTTTTCTTTTGTGAATGTTTTTATTTATTTGGTATACAAGTAGTTTGCAGTCAGCATGCATACTGCTCTCTAATAATAATAATAATAATGTAGTCTACAGTGAGCACGTAGCTACATAGTAGTCTGCAGTCAGCATGCAGCTACTGCTCTCTAATAATAATAATAATAATAATAATAATAATAATAATAATAATAATAATAATAATAATAATAATAATAATAATAATAATAATAATAATAATAATAATAATAATAATAATAATAATAATAATAATAATTGATTGGCTATCTCAATTTTTATAAATATAAAAACAAAAGTAATTTATTTATTAAGAAATTTATTAAGAAATTTATTACTAATGATTTCTATGAGTAAAACTGATGAATGTGTAAATCATTTGGTATCATTATTATTATTTTGTCAATATTTATAAAAATGTCACTTATAGCAAAGAAGTCCAACCTATTCCGAAATTTCATCGAAATTTTTTAACAATGCAGTTGAAGATTTTATAAATAATCATGATACTTACACTGATAAGCAAATCATAAATATTTTAAAAATTTTCAAACATTCCTCTATTGAATATTTGAGGGATTTATTTAATTATGAGAAATCCATTTTAAAGTTATCCTGTTATTTAATGTACTTAGAAAAAATAGCGGTAAACAACGAATCACTGAATGAATACTTTTGGAGTTGTATGTTTTTAAGGTTGAAACTGGGATATAGTAGATTGATTTATGAATGGATAGCAAAAGCCGACTTGATTGAAAATAAGCTAACGAAAAAACTGAACGATGTTAAGAAAAGGTATTTGACTTGTTCAATTTGTAAAGAAAATCAAGTTTCGGTTTTGTATTTACCGTGTGGTCACGTGATTGTTTGTTCTGAGTGTCACAAGAAGACTATTCGCAAGTGTCAAGCCTGTTCATCAATAATTAATGAATATCATACTATATACATGTAAATCAATATTTAATTTCATTGTTTAAATAAATGTATGTTTTGTTGATTTGTTGAGCGTGAGCAGTACTCTTGTGAGCATTACCCATAGGGGGACAAAATATTTTGTCGGATAGACTCGGAGTATATAGATTAATAATAATAATAATAATAATAATAATAATAATAATAATAATAATAATAATAATAATAATAATAATAATAATAATAATAATAATAATAATAATAATAATAATAATAATAATAATAATAATAATAATAATAATAATAATAATAATAATAATAATAATAATAATAATAATAATAATAATAATATCTTTAGAAATAATAATTGGAATAACGAGATATATGGCTCATTCGAAAGGTCTTGGATTGAGCTTTAAAATGAGCTATCGATGAATAATTTTCGTTGGCGGGAACCTTTAAAAATTTAAAAATAATAATATGACCTTGAAAATAAATGTCTTTGTTCTACAGATGACCTTGAAAATAAATGTCTTTGTTCTACAAATGACCTTGAAAATAATAATATTTTGAAAAATAATAATATGACCTTGAAAAAATAAATGTCTTTGTTCTACAAATGACCTTGAAAATAATAATATTTTGAAAAATAATAATATGACCTTGAAAATAATAATATTTTGAAAAATAATAATATGACCTTGAAAATAATAATATTTTGAAAAATAATAATAAAATATTCAAATGACCTTGAAAAATGGTCTCGGGAAAATGTTAATAACTTTTATACTACTAATGATAAAAATTATTTCTATGGCTCAAAAGATAGATCGCCGTCTGGGCTTCAAAATGATGTATCAATTGTTAATTAATTTTGAAAACTCAAAAAGTTCTGGCGCCCCGAAAAGTAGGACTCCGCTGGCACAGTTAATAATATTTTTGAAAAATAATAATAATTATATGACCTTGAAAAATGGTCTCGGGAAAATGTTAATAACTTTATCAATAGTGATGATGATGATACTTCCAATAGCTCATTCGAAAGGTCTTGCACCAAGCTTCAAAATGATGTATCAATATTTAAATAATTTTGAAAACTCAAAAGGTTCTGGCGCCCCGAAAAGTAGGACTCCGCTGGCACAGTTAATAATATTTTGAAAAATAATAATAAAAATAATAATATTTTTGAAAAATAATAATATGACCTTGAAAATAAATGTCTTTGTTCTACAAATGACCTTGAAAAAATAAATGTCTTTGTTCTACAAATGACCTTGAAAAATAAATGTCTTTGTTCTACAAATGACCTTGAAAAAAAAATTTCTTTGTTCTACAAATGACCTTGAAAATTTTATGAGTCATACGACCTTGAAAATGACCTTGAATGAGTCTTTGTTTAAATGACCTTGAATGAGTCATGGTCTTTGTTTAAATGACCTTGAATGAGTCATATGACCTTGAATGAGTCATGGTCTTTGTTCTACAAATGACCTTGAAAATTTTATGAGTCATCCGATGAGTCATGGTCTTTGTTTCAATGACCTTGATGAGTCATATGTCTTTGTTCTACAAATGACCTTGAAAAAAAAATGTACTTTTAGACTTAGAAAAAATTTTTACCCCCGGGGGGGGGGGGGGGGGTTGTGCCAGCGGAGTCCTGTTCTAGCGATGCCCAATCCATCTACTTTCAGCCACTCGATTCTTCTTTCTTTCGTTTCTTCTTGTGAATGTAGTTCGACTCGATGAGGTGATAGAAATCTGGCGATTTTATATGGGCCGTCGTATTGCATACCATCCTTGTGCCTGTTCTGAGGCTCTTTACGTACGAGTACCTCCTCCCCCACCTCGAAAACACGAGTGCCCCTCTTTGTCTTATCCATAGCTCTCATAGTGTCTGCGGCTTTACTCGAATTAAATCTCGCGTCTTCGATTCTTTCGCTTCTTGATATCTCGGCTTGTTTCAGGTTAGAGTGTAGGTTAACACTCCGTCCATAGATTATCTCAAATGGTGATAAACCTGTAGCACTTTGTCGACTGCTATTTATAGTGAACTCTATTCTGGGTAGAAGTTCGTGCCAGTTTCTCTCTTCACATCCGCCTGCCAATGTTGCTGTAATAAGATAACTTATCGTTCGTATGGCTATTTCGGCTAAACCATTTGATTGGTGCTGATAGGGTGAGCTGAATTCCTGTTTGATTCCAAGTTTCTGTAGCTTCTGTCTTAGGAAATTCCCTTCGAAATTTCGGCCTCTATCTGTTAAAATGCTCTTCGGTTTTCCAAATCGATAGATCCAACTATTAAGTATTGTTTTGAAAATGGTCCCTTCGTCTTGCTTTGTGATTGCAGTTAAAAAAATCAGTTTGCTAAAACGGTCCACCATTACTACCATATATTTTTTCATGGCGTTTATTTCCATGTAAGCCACATCTATAACAATCTGTTCTAGGAATTCAGAGCTATATCTAGGAATAAATGTTTCCTTGGTTCTTGTCTGATCGATCTTTCTCTTAGCGCAGATCTCGCAACATCGTAAACAGAGTTGGATTGTTTCTTGCATTTTCGGCCAATAAAATATCTTTTCCATATAATGAAATAATTTCTTAACTCCAATGTGGCATAGTTCTTCATGTAGTGTTGTTGTTAACAGGCCTGCAAATGTTTCTGGGACTAACATTAAGATATTTTTGTTCTTTTCTACTGTTATTAATCCTCCATCAATTCGTGTATTTTTTACGTTAAAAGGAAAACAATTCTTTTTCTCCCGTGTACATCCATTTTCCAATATCTCTCGCAGCTCTTGAAACCGAATGTCCTTTTGTTGTTGTTCCCATACTTTTTCCATAGCTTCTGTTCTTTGGATAGTATATATATATATCTAATCTTTGATTTTCCTTGCTTAGCTTCTTCATGTCTTGTTTGACACTGGGTGCAAACCATACTTTTTAATCTTGATAGTCCATCTGCATTCGAGTGTTCTTCGCCTTTCCGATATTTTAGTTCAAAATCATATTCCGACAGGTCAGCTAACCATGTTTGGAACTGCGGACTGATTGGCGTTTTTGTAGTGTTCATGAAAACCAATGCCTTGTGGTCGGTGCGAATTATGAATTTTTTCCCGTACAGATATTCTCTAAAATGCATGACGTATTCATGTACGGCGAGCAGTTCTTTCCTGGTTACACAGTATCCCTTTTCATGTGATGACATATGTCTCGAGCCATAAGCTATGACAGATTCTTCTCCATCTTCTGTAATTTGACTCAAAACTGCACCAATGGCTCCAAAACTAGCGTCTGAGTCTAAGATGAAAGTCCTATCTTCTCTTGGAAAATCAAGGATAGGTGCTTCGCACAACCGTCTCTTCAGAGTTTGGAAGCTCTCATTGCATTCTTTAGTCCAATTTATATCTTTATCGCATCCAGATGTTGCAGCGTATAATGGTTCGGCGATTTTGGCATAGTCTTTGATGAATCTTCTATAGTAGTTCGTTAATCCGAGAAACGATATCAATTGTTTTGAACATTTTGGTACTTCTGCTTTCTCGATCTCTTCCACTTTCTTCCTGTTTGTCTGGATGCCCTTCTCGTTAATTGTGTGACCAAGGAAACACAATTTTGTTTTATTGAATTTGCATTTTTCTGGATTTATCTTCAGTCCTGCCACTTGAATTCTTCTGAATATTTCCCTTAATAGCTCATCGTGGTCTTTTTGACTTTTACCATATACCAAGATATCATCTAGATAAACTACTACTCCCTTGAATAGCATTCCTTCTAGCACTGTGTGCATCAGTCTCTGGAATGTCGCAGGAGCTGTTGCTAAGCCAAATGGTAGTCTATTGAAGCAAAATTGTCCTTCTCTTGTACTGAATGCAGTCATCTCTTGAATTTCTGGAGCTAACTCCACTTGATAATACGCCTGACCTAAATCGATTGACGAAAATATTTTTGCATTCGCGAGACAGTCTAGTAAGAATTTGGTGTTAGGCATCGGAAATGACTCTTTTTCTGTTATGAAATTTAATCCACGATAATCTATACACATCCTGATAGATCCATCTTTCTTCCCTACTATCACTAACGGGGCATTCCAAGGACTCTTGCAACACCGAATAACATTTGCTTTCATTAACTCTTTTATCAGTTCTTCAATCTTTTTCTCCATGTGCATTGATTGACGTCGAGGATGTTGCATTATTGGGCCTCCTGTTATCCGCATCTCATGTCGAACTAAGTTAGTAAATCCCAGATCGAATTTCGATGCCATAAAAATTCCGTCGAATTCCCTGATCATTCCTTCAATATCTTTATTATTCTCACCTGCCATCGCCACTAGTGCTTTATTTATTCTTTCTTCATCAGTGTAAATTTTGTTTATCAATGACGTTTCTATATTATTGATTTTCATTAACTTTACTCCAAACTCTTTCATTGTATCAATGCCCCCTATGAATTCGGGTTTGATCTCTTTTACCACTACTACTGTGATCATTTTGGTCTTCTGATTCCACGTGGCCGGTATAGTCATGTATCCCATTGCTTCTTCACCTCCAGTTGAAAAAACTCCGCACAATAATATCATACTACGTTTAAGTTCTGGTTTGCCTATTTTCTCCCACAAATTCTTGCTCATAACTGTTACTGATGCTCCAGAATCCCATAACATCTCTGTTTCGGCATTATTCAACATTATTTTACTCCAATTTCTTCCATCTTTCGTCTGGTACATCTCTTCTTCTGCCTCGTCTCTTCGTCGTTCATTTCCTATATCACAATTTATTGTCTTGACTCCACCGACGAAATGAAACCCATGGAGTTCCTGATGTTTTTTCCGTCTTCTCTCAATATAGTATATTTCTCAGGGACATTGTATCTATCTTCCATATTGCTGTGTTCCATTCTGAAATCCTGGCTGTTCTCGGTGTAATCTCTTGTTTCAGATTTTGAATCTTCTTCTTCTATGCACGCTATTCTTTGATATCGTTGTGGAACATCTTTCCGTAACGAAAAACAATCTCGGAACCCGTGTCCTTCCTTGCCACATATCAGACATTTATTTCCCAGTGGACACTCATACCTTCTATGTCCCATTTCGCCACAGCAAAAACAATCACCTACCGTTAATTTTGGGACCGATGCTTGTGGTAGTCCCATACTTTCATTGTACAGCCTCCTTGCAATATTCTTCATGGATATTGTTGGCAGCTTCCTTTCTGAGCTATTCGGGATTCTCGCATTTCTCAAGAATTGTTCTCTTGGAGATTGTTCTCGACGACCATGGTTATTTCCTTCGTATTGTATTGGTCCGCGTATAGGATGTTCGTCTCTTCTTGATCTGTGGTGACTAAATTGGTCTTCTGGTAGTCTTCTTTGTGATGATGTATGCATGGGATCTTGGGTATTCTTTTGAATTCTCATCTTCCCTCCCTCAGTCACGCTAGCGTATGTTCTTTGACCGATTGCTTTAATAAATTCTGTTTTATGGTTTCCATTTTTGTTACTTTCAAAAATTTTCGCCAATGATCTCGTTTCTTCAATTTTTGTTTCTGGTTTCGTCAATAGTATCTCTCTCAGTCTCGCATCGCATGCTTTATTTGCGATGAGATCTTGAACAATATCTTCTTCTGATCGTCCTGAATTTATAACTTCAGCTAAAGCTTTCCTTAGCCGTATCTCAAAAGCTGCAAACCTTTCATCATCTTCCTGTTCCATAGCTGCCAATTCTCTGATTTTGTCAGTTATTGATTTTGTAATTGTGAACGTATGTAAGAACCACGCTTTGGCTTTTACATCTGTTGTTTCTGTTTCTCTGACGTTTCCCCACAATGTCTTTGCTTCTGCCACTAATAACACATCGAAAGTGCTTGTCAATCGCTGTCCATTTGTCAGCAACCATTCTTCTATATCCCTGATCCATTCTTCGGCTTCTTTTAAACCTCGTTCATCATATCGTCTGATGTTCAGTGTGAGCATGTCTTGGCATGATTTCGGTAGGCATTTCATTAGCGATTTTGTCGATTTTGAAATGGCGTTGATATTTTGATTTTCGGCGTGGTCGCCAGTTAAATCCATCTTTAAATTTGCAGCAAAAATCTTGAAACTAACAATATATATTTAATCAAAGAATTTCTAAATAACAAGTTTTAATTAATTCACAAAAACCGCCGATTCTAAATTATTTAAACAAACAGATATCTAACTGTAACATTCAAAATGGTAACTTAAAATTTTCTTTAAATTAAAAATTTTCCTTCTTCATTTTAATTCTAGTTGTTTTAAATTAGTAATTATTTAAAATTCTAATTAAATTATAAATGAATAGGATTTATTTTGTATTTTTATGCACTGTTATTACAGCAGTTTCGGTAACATAACATTTCATAATTTATAATTATATATTTCTTAAGGCAGCATATAATGACTATCGTTGCAAATGTATTTGTAATCTACCAAATAATAGTAAAAATAAATCGACTTCATATAAAAAAGTCTACATTAAATCAGTAGAATTGGAAAAATGGTTTTCTAAAATTTAAAAATTAACAACAGTTAATTCCATTTTAGTCGCTGCCCATTTATGATGCCTGATTTGGATGTAAAATGGTGTCCAAAATGTGAATGCAAATACCAGAGTAGGAAAACAAAAATTATAGAGGTTAATTTTAATTTATATTATGAAATTAAGTCATTATGTTGTAATAAATAAAAGAAATATGTTTGAACCAGTTAATAAATTTAAGATTTTTACTTTTAAATTAGTCATATTTTTTATAGAAATTTACATTGTTTAAAACTTGTTTTTTCATTATAATAATTTCTAATGCCAATAAATTGTATGCATTATCTTAATTTATTTTGTGTTCATTTTGATGACAGGCTATAAATGCAAATATATAGCGTAATAATTATTATTAATTCAATTATAGATTTAAATTCATTGATTAATAGAGAATGTTTTTACATTTTTATCGATTATTTATTTTGGCAAATTTAATTGATTATTTTCATAATTTTTATCGATTATTTTAGAAATTATTCTATCACATGTTTATTGATTTTGATTTTGTAATCATATATTTTAATTTAAATAATTAGATATGGCGGTGGAGGGGGGGGTGGAGCTGAGTGTTTTTGTTCCGTTGATAGATATATTTCATAATCCCGACATTTATTATTCTTAATTTCGCTCCTAGATTCTTTTGGAATCCTTTAATCATCCATTAGTCAATGTCTCGGTTGCGCGTGAATTATCGTAAAGATTCGCAAAGTACAATTAAGCAAGGTCGCAAAAAAGCAGTATTCTGCCAAATTGACTAAATTGAAACTTTGGCACTTATGCACTTTAATTCCCCCATTTAAATAATATTTAAATACTTAATATTATTATATAAAAAAATGGATACTGACAGATTAATTTACAAACAACTATTTCAACGTACGTTGACCGATGATACTGCGTTTATATACGCCCAAGAACTGGGACTATTGCCACGCAATAAGATATGTATGTGCGGTACAGAAATGAAGGTACGATCAAAATTACATGGTGAAAATCGTCGTTTTTATTTCCGATGTCCAACCAGGATATGTAGAAAAGAAATATCTACATCAAAAGGAACTTGGTTTGAGAATAGCCACTTATTGAGTTCACATATTTTTTATACGTGACAACCAAGAGCAGTCTGAACTACAATATCAATTGGATATTGGTAGTTCACATACTGTTGTCGATTGGAAGTATTTCTGTCGTGAAGTGATGATAGAGCATTTTTTGCGTAATACGGAACGCATTGGAGGACCTGGGCTTGTGGTGGAAATCGATGAGAGCCTTTTAGTTCGTAGAAAATATAACCTTGGTCGAGTTGTAGATCAGGTCTGGGTATTTGGTGGATATGATACAAAAACAAAATGTGGCTTTGCAGTTGTGGTTCCTAACCGATCACGTGAAACATTGTTGGGTGTTATCAGAGATAAAATTCTACCCGGAACAACAATCGTAAGTGATCTCTGGGCTGCGAAGGTTTTATACACCTGACAGTTAACCACTCTATACATTTTGTTGACCCAATAACTTTTGCGACAACTAACCACGTGGAAAGTATGTGGCAAAAAATGAAACAAGCACATAAGTCTCGCTATGGTACTCATAGGACAATGCTAACTTCTTATTTAGTCGAATTCATGTGGCGTCAGAGATTTTGCCGTTCGTTTGGGAAATTTATTGAATGTGTAAAGGTCGTTTATCATATATAAATATGATTATTACATGTTAATTCTTATTATTTTTTATTATATAATAATATATTTATTTAAATATTATTTAATTAAATAATAAATGGGGGGATTAAAGTGCATAAGTACCGAAACTTTCAGGGATTCCAAAGTTTTATTGTTGAGTTTTTCACTTCATTTTTCACCGAAATTTCAAAGTTATATTGAAGGTCATCATCTTACTTGGCTCACGTGTCTCATCATCGAAAAATCCCGAAGGGGTTGATATTACCGTATTTCCCCCATAATAAGACCTACCCCGAAAATAAGACCTTCCATAAACATGTCTAATATAAATTAACGTGCTGAAATAAGTACAATATGGTTTTCAAAAATAATACCAAAAATACTTGCTCATATGGATTAACACTTCTATTATTTAAAATTTTTTAAAATAAGTCGTTTTAAAGATTTGCCATCTAAATACAATTCCAAAAACGTCATAATTATCCATATTTAGAAAATATGGACCTTAAAATAAGACCTAGTTTGATTCTTTGTTCTAAATTTGAAATATTTTCGGGGAAATGCGGTATGTTAATTAATATTTGGAAAGAGATCAATGGCATCTTTTAATTGGATGAATAGCAATAGTTATTAGGCTAACTAATAATTTATTATTCATAGAATTAGAATTCCTATCTCAAATTCATAGAAAACAATTTGGATCATTTTGTAGATAAGATACTTTAACATTGAAAAATCTGTCACTATTTGATTTTCCCCAATAGATATGTGAAATATCTTGCATTTTGAGCTTTTTATTGAATAAAATTAAATCATTTAAAAAAATTTAATAATGGTTCAAAATCAATTAAAATTAATTAAAAATTTGGAAACTGTAAAAATCAATATTTTTCGGGGGAAAATAAAATAATTTCAAAATAATCAGAGAAGGTTCAGTGGCCCAAAAACAAATTAATTAATTAAGTTTGAGCAAAATGTTAATAATCAAAAGATACCCAACTGATCGATGGGTTGCCGAGAATTACAATAAATTATGCATTATAACTGTTTAATTCTCATGGAAATTTGAAACAAAGTTGACACGTGTAATCGAAAATCAACACTAGGATACATTGTCGAACCACTTGATAAGGCTGTATTTCTATAAAAATCTTTACGAATATCATCAGTTGTCTCTTTCAGCTAAATCAATTCCAGAAGTAGCATATGTAACACGTAACTATCATAAATTGCCATAGTGTGTGATATAGGATCACTAGAGTCCAGAAACGACCTAAAACGTACAAAGAAAGAAGTGCTTGAATTGCAAAATACATCATTGATGCATTAAATGTCTCCAACATAATTTGAATCATGCATCCTCTGTCAACTATGAGAATATTGAAAAGAACTTCTCGATCAGTTATTGAGATTGCATTGCCGGACGCGATAGATTTAAAATGAACAAAGATATCTTTAGAGCTAATATCTTTGTCATCACTAATGAATTCTTATCCATTCTTTGAGTTAAACCATTTCATGATGAAAACGAAAGTTTAAAAATCCTTAAATTCTTTTAAATATTCGCGAATAAAACTTATTTTTAAACAAAATTAATCAAAAATCCAAAAATACATTGCCTCACGTCTGTATACGCATCCCAACAGGCAAGTACAATAAATAATCAATGCACACATACGCAATACATAATTAACCTCACGATTAACCTCACAAATCAAACCATTGTCAGATGAATAGGATACCGGGAATGTGGAGATTCGACAGCGAATTTTTCAGGGGGACCAGAAAAGGATTGAGGAGAAACAAATATTATAAAAACAGCTGGCAAAAAGCAGAAAGTGCCAGTTGGTCGAAGCAAAATTTATAAAATTTAACTTGAAGGACAAAGTAATAATTTAGCAGAATTAATAATAGAACGCAAACGAAAGCGATTTAGCAAAGAGTGATAAACCAAATTTGTGTTTTGATTTATAAGGTGTTACCTATTGGGCATTTATTCAGATGTTATATTAATCAAAAAAAAGTTTGTAAAATTCGAAAAATAAATATTTATTTGGGATCGGAGTTCTATTTCTTTGATTACTGAACACGGGGAGTCGGATCAATATTTAGTCCCATTGACATACATCTTAATATCCCAACAATAGTGAAAGCAATATTATAATTTTTGCTATCTATAATACGCTAATTATTTGATATTAAACACACCAAACGAATCGAAACAACCAGTTTGTATATAGAGGTTCATGATGATTATATTTTCTGAATTCAATACAATGCTAGGATTTTGATGCAAGTTTTATATTAATAAAACAAATGTGACCAATCAAATCTCAAAGAAATCTTAAAAACATATTTTAATGCATTTGAGTTACCGCTCTTGCTATCTTGATTAGAGTAATTACCCAGTCGACTGGAGAATTCCACGGGGTGCTTAATCTACCTATTGTTAATGGTGACTAATGGAAAATTATGGTTTCTTGATATCTGCATAAATTAAATGCTAAACAAATAAATGATAAGATAATTTAATCGAAAATTATCATTTAATAAATATTTTACCGGAAAAACTTCTGACTGACGTTATTGATTAACTAATTTTAGGTCCAACATATATAATTTTGATACGAGATTTTGATCTATGGCAATAGGAAATTATTTATTATTCAATAAACTTATAGAAATTTTGATTCTAAATTTTTGAAATTTACATTCAAAAACTTCCTCAAGAAATTTAGATTTTAGTACTCTTATCTTTATTTCATTTTACATTTATTACCCATTTGCGTAAATCACATTGAAAATAGTGTCGACTCGTATTTTGTTCATGTTTTAATTTCCATCAATAGTATTTTTGTCGGATTGATATAAAATCTATACAAAACTAAAAGATAATTGAATGCCTACATTATCTGTGTTTTATTTGCGGTTGATCTCATAATAAGTTGAAATGAATTTTCTATTATATCAATTTCGTGACAGCTTATGATGTCGAATGCCAAAACTTCATTGTATCTAAAACTACAAATGCCGCGTTACCATTTGAATTTTTAACATTGTTTTAGTGAAATATGGAAAACAGTAGAAAACTAAAAAATAAGACTTGATATTTATTGAAATTGTACGTACGGTTTGATGGTTTAAGTATAGAAGGATGCCAGGGATTCTTTAAACTACATAACAATTTTGACATTCCAGTAACCTTCTAATAAACTCGAGATCACTAAACACTGCCATTCTTTCTTCACGAATGAATAGTCAAGTTTTTTAATAAATACAATGTCAATTGAATAGAAATCAGTGGTGACAATTGAAAAAAGTTGTTATACTATTTTTACTAAATTATTTTGAGTTTTATAAGAACTTCTTTCAATTTTCATCAATGATTTCTTTTCAATTGATATTTTATTTATTAAAAAGCTTGACTTCAGTAAATATATCGATGTTTTTTTTGATATTCACGAATTTTCTGCACAAACTTTTTCAAGTGATTTTGATCCAAAATTTTTTAGTCATTTTTTTAATAAATACGATATTTTAAATTTGTTTTGGTAGTTAGGTAATTCTAAAATTAAATATATTAAAGATAAAATAGAAGAAGATAAGTCGATATTTTGGGAAATTGTGAAATTTCGGCAATTGAAAGCGCCATCATAACGTTATTGATTTTAGGATTACTTATCGTATTTTTACTTGTTATATTTACATTCGATATTTATTTATTCTTCTTCCCCCTTTTTACAAGTAAAGTGGAGCGCGAAAAGTTTCCAGTTTTAAAAGTGATTCCCGATAGCCAAAAGTTTGAGCACCACTAACTAATAAACGTACGTTTTTTTGTACATGACTGTTCTGATACCATTGTATACTGGGAAATTGTGAAATTTCGGCAATTGAAAGCGCCATCATAACGTTATTGATTTTAGGATTACTTATCGTATTTTTACTTGTTATATTTACATTCGATATTTATCCGAAGATACTATTCCTTAAAAATTAGGTCGTTGTTTGGATCGTGATATCATCAATAGTTGGTTTATCAAGTTACATGTTTGTTCTCCAACTCATTGATATGTTCTGCAAGAAAAAGTCTGATGCTAGTTTTATGATAAAAATGAATGCAAGTCGAAGTATTTCATCACCTGGAGCAGTGAAAATAATCAAGCATGATAAATCAAATGCAAAATCAATAAACACAAGTGAAATTGATCATTATGATGATATGCCATTTGCATCTCGTGATCAGCTTCAAGGTAAATACAAAATAAAATATATCTTTCATTAGAATTTTTGGTGTTTTTCCATTTTTATCTCACTTATTTTGTTTTTTTTATTTGTTGCAACATGGAAAAGTGAATAGGGTAACATCTGTAAGTTAAATAGCTGGGAGGATAATTTTATTATATAATATTTATTTGTATAATTTTTAAATCTTTAAAATTTTACAGGAATCTCATTAGCAATTTCGATTTTTTTCTCAATCATTCTCTTTGTGTTTGAATTTCAATTCTCAGTAGATTTTCTACTTAACTATTGTTTGAATTTTGATATCTTGATTCGGTGAAAGTTTGGCATTATATATTATCAGTGGTGTTGGTGTTAGTATAAGGTGACCAGACGTCCCGCTTTATCCCGCGTCCCGCAACGCTTTTCAAAAGTCCCGACTTTTAGAATTAAGTTAAATTTTATATTTATGAAAATCATTGTTTTGCATTCTAAGAATCCTACAGACTACTAAGACTAACATATTGCTTTTCTTACCCAGTTACATTGTATTTGTTTCTCAGATGATACACTTCGTGTTCGTACTGCATGCTAGGAAGCTAGTTAAACAAATAAATATTTAATTAGCTTCCTAGGACAAATTATTGTGAAGATTTTTATAATATTTTAAAAAATGACAACAATCTACTGAAACAAATTCACTCAAATAAAAAATATGTCAAGGAGTAAAATATTATACAATTTTTTATATTTATAAATTGTACTTAAGTTTAAAAATCAAAAAATTACCATATTATTTTTATTCTATATGAAAATTTTTGTTGATACCCCCCCCCTCCTTCAAAGTTGCCCCGCTTTGCCCATCTAAAAATCTAGTCACCTTAGGTTAGTACTAAAACCAAAAATGTATGTAAAAGGAAGGTATGACAAATATTGTTAAAGTCAGTAAAAAGTGCAAAATTGATTAAAATTCACAAAAAATCGAAAATCAATACTGAATGGGGAAACGGGTATGGTTGAACGTCAAATGGAAAGAAATTCAGAAATTATAATGAAAATTTAATAAGGGGTTCACGGGGAAAGTTATAACGAAAAAACAAATTAATTAAAGGTAATTAATCCGTAATGCCAAGTCCGAGCGCAGTGAGACCCGATTGATTAGATAAAGAAGGGAATTCACCCGAGGGCCAATCTGGGACAAACAAATTAAAGTAATTTAAAAATCCTCAAAACCAGAAAAGGTGATTGTCCCTTGGGTTGTCTACCTTAGCGAGCAATATTTGTTCAGAGAGAAATGAGCAAATCTAGTGACGAATTGTAATTTTGATTGAAGTCTAATAAAGTTATTCTATGTTGGGTTTCGATTCATTTGTTTAAATAATAACACGAAGAGTCGACTTGAAAAAAACAAGCCAACAGTAGTATATAACCAACTTTGAAAAGTGCACATAACTAGCATTATTGATGTAAAGGGAGTATTGATCTCGATAAAGAGATCATTGTGAGCTCGTCGATTCATCGTATTAACTTTCACTCTTCCGTCAAAGTTACCAGAAATTAAGGTAAATAAATCGCATTGAATTAAGTATCGAACCAAAATTGAACAATGCTATTCTTAATAATAGATAGATCAAAACCTAAGATCAAAAAGAACATAAAGAACTTTACCAGTAATCCAATATCTGGAAACAATTGATAGCGATCGATACTAGATATTATACAGATATTAAATGATAATTTAAGCATTTTGCAGCGAATAATATATTTAATACAAATGAAAATTTTTTTATTTCTATAAAATATATTATTCGCAGCAAAAGGCTTAAATTATCATTTAATTGTTCTTAAATTTAATTAATGCTGCTACTAAAGTAAATAGTAAAATTCAATTAACAAAATAATCAATTGAAGCGATTAGATCCAATTAAGTAAACTTTTTCGAGACAAATTCTTTGCATAATTAAATAAAATTTCATTTATTGACAATTATACTCCCAGTCAAATTATTATTGATTATATTTTTAAAAATTTCACATTAATTATTAATAAAATTCCATTGAATTTAATTATTGAATTTTTTATAATCAACTGGCAGAGCAAAAATTCTAGTAGTTGTATTTCTTTCGATGTTCAACTTTATTCTTTCCACTTGAAGTACTTTTTGCATTATAAAGCAGAATTTCTCAACCTGTGTTCCGCTAGGTTTTTTAGTTTTTTAATCAATTGTATAGAAGGGCTAAAGATTTTTATTTTTGGGCTAAATGGATATAAATATTAATTTGTAGTCGAAATCTAAATGTAAATAAATAAAATTTCAATGACAAACGCATTACCAAAGGTGAAAACAATATAACGGATTTTAATTTAAAATCATTTAAATCGATAGATGCACCATATTTTTGTCGATAAATTATATATATATATATATATATATATATATATATATATATATATATATCAAATGCAACGCGGTGTATATAAGTGCATACAATATTAAAAAAATCTCAATAAATAAATAAAAATAAATACTTGTGTTTTGAAGAATCAATATCACTTATATATCGATGTTTGTTGATTGTTTAATTAACCACGTTTCGAGACACTGAACAGGGTATCTATGCTGATAGGGCAACTCGTACACTTCATCGGCCACCTCATAATCTGACAGACAAATGGAACATGTATCATTAGCTTCGGTGATTTTCTTGACTTGTAGTTTCTCAATATCTGCCTCATTTGCTGGTGGAGGACCACTCTGTTCAAATTGATTCATAATTCTCGTTACAAAATTGTTGAAACTTTGATCTGAAAATATGTAATCTGACGAATCTAATCTAAAATCCAGTGGCAGCAATCCACCAAATAAATTTGATATTAGTTAGCCAAAAACACTATTTCTGTTATCAGGATCTCTTGGAGTAATAGAAAAGGAACCATCAGTTTCGTTTGTAGTACTTCCACCAGGATCATGACAAATAATATCAAAAACATTCAAGGCATCATCATCACTTTCCATTGAGTTATCAGATTCAACTCTTTCAATAAATCCATCATTGCACGTCACACATTTACCATCCTGAGATATGTGAACGTCCCTGTTGCATTTATGATAATTGTAATTATCTGTATTAATCGTAGCCATTAAACAAATTTACAAAAATTTATTTTCAAAAACATTTACAGAAAACATCTCCAAAAAAATTCGATTATTAAACTCGACAATTGTCCACGTCTGTGAGCGCACACAAATCAATCCAAATGTCAAAGCCAAAAAAGGCACACAGACGCGAGACATGAACTGATAATTAACCATTATTATTTATATCATTATATATATATATATATATATATATATATATATATATATATATATATATATATATATATATATATATATATATATATATATATCACTAATATATCGATGTTTGTTGATACTCACGAATTTTCGGCACTGCCTTTTTCAAGTTCTATTCTTCAACACTTTAAACTTTTAACATTATAATTTAATTATAATTAAACTTATAGCTATTAATAAACTTTTATATAATAATTTGAACTCATGTAATAGCTCAAAGCTAATATTCTGTAATAATTTTTTCTCTAAGATTTTAAAATCATATCGGCAGTTATTTGTGCACTTGCAGTAAAAAAAGTGAAAATCTGAGGAAAAGTGAAAATTTCACCGAAATAAGGCCTTCTATAGTTAAATTAGATTTTATATATAGATAAAAGTGCTAAACTCGTTGATCGTTTGGTGTAGTATCAAAATAGTGCTGTTTGGGTACCCGCAAACTTAAGAGGCCCATATCAAAAGACCATCCTGACCCCCCCCCCCTCTTCTGGGGCCTATATATATATATATATTGCGTGAAATCGTAAATTCAATAAAGAATTCTTAGTGATAATGGAAACCTTAAAAATTGATAATACAATAGCTAAAGTGTAATATTGCACATTCATAGGCACATGCACAATGCACCGATTGGCACAGTGAATAATCAATTTATCGAATCTCATTAGGCTATAGTTGGAATCGTTAATTTTGTCAGACCAAATTACTCATTTACTTTGTTTGCAATTGTTTCCATCGCTGGTTCTGATTCATTCAAATTTTCAATAAATATATCATTGCATGAAGTGCAACCATTTTTGATACAAATCATATTTGTCAAATTTATTAGAAATTCATTTCACAATTTAACCGATTTTTTATATCCTGTCACATTATAGATTAACATTTGCTATTCTATTTAACACTATGTTAACCATTAAACAGCCGTGATATCCTTAAAGATTCAACCATTTGATGGGGGGGCTTAACTCCATGACCGACCATATTCATCTGTGATGCGGTTATTTCTTGAAATTGCTCCTATTAGCATTTGAGGATTATATATAAATCAAAATATTGATCGAGAGTTATCAAAGAAATTAAGATAAAGGGAATCTATTTTATTTTGTGGAATGTTGTGTAGTAAAATAATCGATTATTCGAAATTTTTAAGTGTTTTGATAACAAATCTATAAATATTAAGAAAATGACCAAGATTCAAATTTTGGCAGTGTGATAAACTGCCGGAAGCAAGATGGAGAATTATCAACTCCTAGATTGCGCACCAAATCAGAGGCGATGTCTGATGTGGTAAATCGGGCTCGTTACGAGCAAGATCGATGGCGTGGAAGCGTGAAAATTCAGCGTGATCGAGTTTTTCACGATCATTCAGTGTTAAATTAATTAATCAATAAATATACTCAATAGAAATTATTGTCATAGATTTCATTACATTTAATCATTAAATAAATCAATTTGTTTGTTTATTTTATTCAAATAATAACAATAGGAAAACAAATTACTCATTTCAAATCTGTTCAGGGTTAAATAAGATTTTGTCATATAAACTATTGATTAGCATTTGAGCATTATTGATTCGCTGTTGGATTATGTGTATCAAGTGAGGATCGTTTTCATTGATTTGATGTATTCGAAGGGTTCCTATTGGGTCACAATTGAATATATTCTTATTTACTAGAGTGGGTAACAGATTTTGCAGCTGATGGTTTCTTATTCCATTGATTAAATAGTCAAACGTTTTGCGTTCTTTATCATATGTTAAATCTGCAGCAATGTGTAACACATTGTTTTTCATTGATAATTCTATTTGAGGACATGCTCCTTTGACAATCAATAAATTTATCAAGATCTCGTTCATCTGATAGGTTGCAATTGATAACGCTGTTTCCTTGGCGGAATTTTGATGATTGACCAATGACCATTGATGATTTTCGTCGATTTCCTTCAATGCTTTTTCAACATCAGCTATTTGTCCGCGACGACAGCATTTTATTAAGTTAGTGTCTCCAAAATCAAGTAACCAATTATCTATATCAATCCTTTTCTTCCCTAAAAACTTTTGCATAATAATGTTTTGAAGAAACTTTTTGCGCAGTGGTTTATGTGCTGGTAGTGGGAAATGTTTATTTTCAAATTTTGGATAGACTGCTATAGTACTCTTATCATTATCATATAATGGCGAGATTATTGCTGGAGTTTCTGATGTTGGCGATTTGTTGGATTCAAATTCTATTTCTTTCATGAAATATATGTTTTTATTTTGGGTCATCATTGCAGGACTTGACTTGGTGTATTTTGGCTTTCCTCGAGGAACATAGTTTTCTTCACTTTTAGATGATTCAGAGCTGCTAGTGATTTGAATGCTGTCCAAATTTTCGTAAATCGATTCACTGCCCGGAGTGGAACATTCGTAATCCCCATTTAACCAAAATGCAATATTTTCATTTTTCTCCATTAAAATGGTCTAATCGTTGTAAATTTGCTAGATATATTTTAATTAATTGATCTATGCTCTTAAACAATTGACATCCAGCATGCAGTAAGTCAGTCTAGTTTGCACTTCATCACAATTACTGAAACTGACACAATACAGATATATAGCATGTGTATATATGTATAAATCACAGATATATGTATACAACTAAATCATAGTTTAAACACTTATTATCATTGTGTGTAAAATGTAAACTTTTATAATAGGATTATCAAAAATTATTTTTGCGCCCTTACATTTAGCACGTGAAATCATATGTGAAATTACCGTATTAGCCCAAATATAACGCGACAATTTTTAACATTTTTTGTTTATTACATTTTGGTTTAAATTAATTAAATTTAATGTCATAACATAATCTATGTATTACTTTTAATTACCTAACCAAACGTTTATGATTACATTTCCCTTAATTTTAATTTTTTTCTAAATTCGGGGTCGCTTTATATTCGGTCTAATAAGGTATTAAAGATGGTCACGGTTAAATATGTGTGCATATATATATATATATATATATCAGTAACTTGTACTTCATCACTACCGTAAATATATAAAAACACTAAAGGTTTAATGCGAACTAACGCCGCTTAACTTTCTGAAGCCACAAAGATCAAAAAGGAGATTTAAATGAAGTTAACCATTACGAAAAATGTATGTAATCAATTCAAGACTTTATTTAGTGCCATTGATTGGTTAGATTGATTGGCAGAAAAGGTCTTAAGCCACGAATTATTGAAAAAGATATAAAAAGAGAATTCAAGGTGAGAAATATTTCTAATATAAAGGAGATTATGGAGATCATTATGAAGATAGAAGAGACTAATAAAAAATGAAAAATGAAGAGATTACGGCAATGAAACTATTTAAAAGAAGTTATGCAAATGTGGTTCAAAATTGGAGCCAACATCTAGCTCAGCAATATTGACAATCACAATCACGACATTAACTCTAATATACGATGTCAAACATGTTATTGACCTTGACATCACATGTTAACATATTTATAATAATTACGTAAGGATAGTTCACAAACATGATGTAATCTTTTAAAAATATCCTACGCATATTTATTAACTAATTGTATCGGAATACATTAGTAGTTGATTTATACTTTACCTTTTACATGGCATCCCGAGCAGGATGGTTAACAGAAATTATACTGTAAACAAAATTGCAAACCTTGTAAACTTTGAGAAACATATAATAGAAATTGAAGATCATTTAAAGAATAATAAACATATGTTGAACCTCGATTTGAAAATTGATTTCTTCAAAAGTACTTTCAGTGAAAAAATGCTCGATGAATGCAATGTATAGCAGAGAATAAAACTAGAAATTTGGAATTTTTATTTCAATAGAGCTTTAGAAGTCTGCTCGGAGAAAACTAGTAAGATCAAGCTAAGTCGAATATAGTACGAGAATCAAAATTGAATCAAACTATTTGAAAATTAATGACAAAAGTATAATTTTAAAATTTTTTATGAACAATCTCGCTTCAAAAAGTATCTCTGAAGCCCTGAAATATTTAAGGCCAAAATCAGTCTGATGAAATTACCTCGATTAAGGATGAAGATGATCAAGAAATGAGAAAGAAGAGTTATTTCAGAAAAATCTAAGACAAAAACGACTCAAAAAAGATAAAAGCACAAATAGAAGAACACCTCAAATTAGCTCAAAGATCTAAATGGCAGAAACCAACATCGACAGAGATTAGATGTTTTCAATGTAATCAAACAGGCCATATTAAATAAAATTGTCATTCTGAAAAGAAACAAATAAAATGTTTTCGATGCAACCAATTTTGGCACATTCAAAGATTTTGTACAAACATAATTAGCGGAAAGTATGGGAATTACAACAATAGATTTCGAGCATTGGAAGAAATAATTAATGAAGATAAAATTGAAGAGGAAATTGACCAACAAGAGCTATTCTCAAAAGCATAAAAATTCATTAAAAAATCAGAAAATAAATAAGGTAGGACCAACTTTGATTGATCATTTTGTAAGTTTCATCGAAGGCTCTGCAAACAAACCGAAAAGTATTATTGCAAATTGTTCATCAAGAATCTCTATAAGTAACTCGGAGGAGACAATTAATAAGCTAGTTGTGAATGGTAAAGTAGAAGGAATAATATTTTTGATTCTGGTGCAGATATCAATGTCGTGAGTACGGATTAGTTGCGCTAACGATACAGAAATGAATAGCCATGGTAAGATATTATTGGAGGTTCAGTTGAAGATGTAAACAATGCGAAAAGTATTCGAAATAATTGATGATGTATTTGCAAATGTTTATATAGAATTGTGTTGTCAATCTGCATCATTGTCAATCCGATAGATGACTGCACAGAAATTAAATGTATCCAGATTCCATTTGTTTCCAAAACGTCCACCAAAACTAGATCGAACCGCATTAGCGTGGCCTAATGTCGAATGCAATGCTGAAATGTTCCAAAAAAGCAGATTTAAAGTAATCGTGTCAGAAAATGTTAGGTTTACAGACAACAAAAAAATTTATATGCGTGGCACGATTGTAGAGATGGAAAATGAGATAAGATAAATTTGACTTTGGCAAATTGTTTATTTGTTGCTGACAGAGAAAATATGGAGAAGCGTGAAATAATTGTCGCGGACTCATTAGTAATTTGTCAGGAAGAGAGCATACTTGTCGGATTAAGAGTAATTACTGCAGAAATACAATTATTGTGTACAGGTATAAAATTGGGTTATATCGAGAATGATTTTGAGGAAGACAGCGATTGTGATAGAAAGGAAGTGAGAGCGTTATCAGCACTTGAAATGAATGTAAAGTAGGGCAAGAAGATCATAGTGTGTTTTATAGGCTACTGCCGGTATTATCTACTATAAATTTCTAAATTTAGATGAAACCATCACATCAGTCAAGTATTGTTATGAAATCGATAAAATACACCAAAAACCTTGGCATATTTGTCCGGCATTAGTAAACAGACCTTAACCCTATCCTTTTGTTTAAACTTAGGGTAGGCAATCTGGTCAGAGGATGCCTCTAACAAATGCAAAGCTGACTCGGCGTTGATGAATAAAAAAGCTATCAATTTTTTTGAACTGTGTTAAATACTAATTTCTGTTAATTAATTCTCAAACTATTCTTCATTCAAACTGTCAATACTAAATGAATTGCTTTTCTTTTTATTAAGCACATTCCAATCAATCATTTCTCATTATTAAAATTTTCTGAAACACATTGATATTATTATTTTAATTTTCTATTTGTCCATACCTGTTTCATATTGAATTTTCATTAATTTTTTTGCACTTTAATTAATTTTGATATTTAATTTTGTCATCTTCTGTCAGAATGGAAATAAATGAAATATTGAAAAAGAAAACAAATCAAAGGTGATCAAAAAATAAAATATTTTACTGATGCTTAATAAATTTTCGAAATTTTGTTAAATTTACGTTTCATGTATTGCACTCAATTTTTTGTACACTCAACTTTCATTAGCACATCTTTTAGGATAACGGTAATAAAGATATTGAAAATTATCATGTATTTTTTACTGTGTTATGTTTGTGGGTATATTTTATTTTATAGCACTTGAGATATTGTTCAATAAAATGGTAAAAGTCAACACACCACTGAACGTTTTTGGTGCTTTTCTAATATAAGGTTACAGATTTTATTCTTATATTTTAGTTGACTTTATCCATTGAAACAAGGTGTAAGGATCAGAAGACATTAAATGACGAATAAATACACGAATACTATATATATACAACACGCATATCCTAGAATTAAAAGTAAACTCATGCAAGAATTAACTATTGTCTTAGTGAATTGTATTAAATAACATCAAATGTAATGTCTTACTTTACGTTACACACTTCAGACTGCTGATCAATTAAATCAGGTATTTTATTTCTAAATTATTTATTTCTAAATTCAATCCACTATGCGATTGACAATACATTGACGCGCAAATAACTTAAAATTGTATGCTATTTAGTTCTGATTTTTATTGGAGTAAATAGATTTGAATATATTACTCCCATGAATCTGACTGTATGCAGTCGTCAGATAATTTACACATTCTTCTGTTTATAGCAGATTGAATTTGGAAATGCTGTATTGCATTTGTGGTTGAATTGGTTTAGGGTCATTCATATAAAATCATGTAGTTTTTATGGATCTATTCATTTTTGTGAAGCAATAAATTTTTCATTTTAGTACTACGCTATCAAAAATGTTTCGCAACTACCAATGTGACATTGTAGTAGATCTATTTTTATTTACCTCAAAATAATTTTATTTGGACGAAAATATAAGATGTCTTCTCAACTCCTTTAAGTTTAGCTAAATCAGTTTTATAAATCCCGATTCTGAGGATGCTACTTTGAAGCCAAGAAAACGTGAACAAAATAAATCAAAATATTATTTTGTATTATTAGTAAAAATGATTAAAGTTTATTTTATTTTTTTTTATTTTTATTTAATAATTTATTTAATAAAAAGTGAATTTTAATTATAAATATATAATACCTTTATCACCTTGCTTTTCTCATTCATTTTTTAAAATTAAATTGTCAAATTAAAATTAATCTTTCGGAATTATTTTGTCTTTGGATGTGAAACCAAAGTCCAAACGATATATTAAAATTTAATGATTCCACATATCTATTACAATTCGGGTCGTCACCAGTCCTTCTCTGGAGAGGACTATATTCCTTTCGTAATAAATTGCCTCTATCCTCCACGAAGGCAATAATGTTCTCTCAAAGACCTACGGACTAAGTTTGGTAAAATTCAATCAAATTCAAATGAAAATATTAAAATAAGTACACCTTACTAATAGTGTTAATGTGGCAACACTAAAAAGTTGCGTCAAAGAATAAATAATAAATATATTTTCAAAAACTACAATAAATTTAATATTAATTTCAACTATTTGTATGTTATATTTGCAATTAACATTTCTAAGTCACTCACTAGACGAGAACAATCTTTTGTTATATTTTTTGACAACAAATATTTCATACTAAGCTTATTTTTAAATCAAAGTTTTAATTTCTTTAGTCGAATGTCCTCTCAAGGTATTTATAAAAAGCGACGAACCCAATTAAAATTTAACATAATTTACACTAATAAGCCAGTCCGACCAAAATGGAAAGGTATTTACTATACATGGCTTTATTTAATTAATAAATCATATTTCTGGTCATTTATCTTCAACTCTTCTTTATATTTGCTACTTTATTAATTGTTTCAATTAAATGTTTAATTTGTTATATCGCTATTTACGGCGAATTACTAAAACAAATAACACTTTTTTTTCCAAAATCTAACCACTATTATACCAAATAAATAAAAATATAACAATTTAAATTTTGGTTTTCGGATGACTTACTGAATAAAATAAAAACTTTTCTTTAAATCCTCAAATTTTAAAAATGAAATTTTAATTAAATTACTTCAAAAATAATCCAGTATAATTTAATTAATTTATAGTTATAACATTTATATATAATTAATTATAGGGTATTATTAAACGGCCTCTATTTTTAATTAAATGATCTCTTATGAAAAAGTATTTCTATAATTAATAAATTTAAATAAATTTAATTTGTACTTTAAAAAATTTGGTTATTAAAATTTTTACATAATATTTTTTCAAAGCACAAACAATAAAAATACATAAAAAGCAAGATAAGATTAAAAAAATTTCATTTATTTTTAGGTCGTCTGCTTCTTGGACGTATTGCTTGCTGACTCGACTCAATCTTGACTGTAGCTGTAGTTGGCCCTGGTTGGTGACATAACGCCTTTCTTGCTTTTCTTGTACGACCATGAGAATTATGTCTGACTAAAGTTTACAATTATTTAATTGACAGAATTCAGTCATAAAACTAAATTTTATTTAATTTTATTTTATTTGCATGAAATATTCATGATATTATAGGATTCCGAAATTCATGAGATTATTTTTGATTATTACAATAATATTTCCTTAATATCTGTTGTAATTTTTATGCTTAATTAAGTTTAATTAACACCATTAAACAGAAATGTATTTTAATAATATTACTTGAGATCTTATTATTTCCTGAATAATTATAAATCTTATATAATGTAAGTTAGATATGGTGCAAAAGTGTGTTTGGACTTTTTATTATATTTTAAAATTATTTAAATTTATAATAAAATAAATAAATAAGTAAAAAATAATATAATTGGTGAAATTTAAGTGTGAAAAACGATATATATATAAATATATATATATATATATATATATATATATATATATATATATATATATATATATATATATATATATATATATTAATTTTTCAAAATATATAATAATAACCTATATTACTGCTATTTATTAATAAGTAGCACCTAATAATAAGTAAGATCAAATTTATTTCAAGTATAATTTAATTCGAACAAAATTTATGTTTAGCACATACAAACAAGGTTGTGATATTTTAACACAAATTTAGTTTGTTCAATTTTCACCACATCTTTTTGTTGTTATAAAAATTATCAAATATATAAT
>CAUHTR010007269.1:153698-214875 GCA_959609185.1 Schmidtea polychroa | reverse complement strand
ATTATTATTATTATTATTATTATTATTATTATTATTATTATTATTATTAATATTATAAAAACTACTTTGCACTTAGCTTTGATTGATTTGACATGAAATCTCCATTTTCGCCTTGAAGTTTCGCCAAAGATTTGCGTATTTACTAGCGAAAAAGATTTTAAGAGGGGTTTCTTTTGAATAGACTCGCAAATTTGGAAAGCCCCTGTAGAAATTTTAAAAATGATAGTAAAATATTTACTTGTTCCATTTGGAAATTGGGTTTTGTCCTTGGATGAATCTCAAGCTTATTGGAGCGGCTCACTGTAAGTTCCTTAACAATATGCCGCATTAATAGAATTGAAACATAGCAAAATAAGTTCAAGTTTGTGCTAAAACGTACAATAGAGGCCCCATGAAAGAAATGGAGATTTAATTCGGTATTGACATTCTTATCTCACTATCTATCAATGTGAAGGAGATAGGATATAAGATGAGCCTTTACTTAGCCACGTTATAATAAAAACTAATGTAGTGAACAACATAGGAGGGGAGATAGAGGCTACCAGATTAGTCTTACAACAATCTATTATACTCATTTCACGGGCGCATGTATGATAATTGATTAAGAATTCCTTTTTTAGAGTTTATCCGTATGGAACTTTGATATCCACAATTGTAATACTTCTATCTGACTTTATGTAGCTTGAAATGAATAGATTTCTGAAGCTACTAAGGATTTTTGCAAAGATGATATCATTCAGTATATTTTTAATGCCGCTCATTGTAATAATAATTCTGTTGATATAAGAATGTCGATTATCAGATATTCGATTTGACCCCCCCCCCTTACTCTCCCTCCGCAAGCATGCCAAGCGTATAAGTAAGAAAACAATTATAAGTGATATTTGACAATATGAAATATCAGCATTGCCGCCCGCCCCCATCCTCCCTTCATTGTCCCCCCATCCTCCCCTCACTGCCCCCCCCCCCCCCCATCCTTCTCCACTCTCCACCCCATCCTCCCATCACTCCCCACCTCCTCTATGGAAACTTACCTGATTGCGGAGACAAAATGATGCGCCATTCACATTGACATAAACAGACAAGTGTAAAATGTTGTCAGGCTCCACCGCTTGATGGTAAATGCAGAAAATGCCGCTGACCAGTAAGACCCCTACAGAAATTACGGAGGAATGCCCATTTTTGTGCTTCTTGTCGATAATTTCAATTTCCCCAAACATTTCCAATCCAATTGATCCGTTTTTCATAAAGATTTCTGGTAAACCCTCCAAACCGGAACTCAGTGGAATCATTTGCATAATTTCCCGGCTTGAGTGGACTAGCGAATTTGACGGTGACGAACTGGATAATGGAAATGTCAAGTTCTCACAATCCTATTCCAATAATTCCTTACTATGTCACCAGTGAATGGTCTGAACGCCTGTCACCAAATTGTGCCCATCTGTTAGGCTCACTCGTGCCGTGCGTAAAAGCTGAAATGTAATGAATGATATATAAATAAATCAGTTGACAGCATTCAATACATTGGCTCAATTTATTCCTTGATTGAATTGTCCTAAATTATATTTTTATTAATACTTTTCATTGTTCAATTTACTTTCTTTCCTTTGCTATCATCGAATCAATTATTAATAAAATTCTATTAATTTTATTAATAATTCGATTAAAACACAGCGAGAATTGATTAATATTAATTGATTAAAACAAATCTCTTTAGAGTAATTTTCTATTTAGTTTAAATGTTATTTTGCATAAACAAATTTCTAAATATATAAAAATTTCCAAATTATTTTAAAATTAAATTACTGAAAATTTATTAAAACTTGTAAAAATATTTTTAGGCAGAAATTTGAAATAAATACTGAACTAGATAGAAATTAAACTTTTAAATTGCATTATATTTTTTAAACATTTCACTTTTTAAAAGTTACAAATTTAACTCTGAAATGGTAAAAATCTTTTAGATTTTATTAGTTGAAAAATGGAATACAAATTTTAAAAACATTAAAAAAAAAGTATTTTGTTAAATGGATTCGTTTTATACAAAATGGTGAAGGTTCAAATACAAAAACATTTTGGAGAAGTTCCAATTTATTTTCGCGGAATTGCATTAATTGAATGCGTATGAAATCGCTATTTTTTATGTACTTTATATAAATAAACCTATTGATTCAATTGGTCAGATAATTTGACCGTTTCCATTGATTATTACAGCACTTGGTGAGGAATAGCACAATTGAATATAATATCAATATTATTGTTAATATTATTATTATTATTATTATTATTATTATTATTATTATTATTATTATTATTATTATTATTATTATTATTATTATTTTTATTTTTATTTTATTATTATTATTATTATTATTATTATTATTATTTTTATTTTTATTTTTATTATTATTATTATTATTATTATTATTATTATTATTATTATTATTATTAGCTATTGTTGTTTCGAATTGTAATTAGTAAAAATATCTTAGTTATATGAGTCTTAAACCGGCTAGCTAATGATGAGTTGTTGGATTAGACAAATAGTCAAAAAGCATGTAGATGTCCCCACAACTTCGTAAAAGCTGTTGGTCAACTTTGGAACTGTGTTATGGGTCGGCAGTCATCCACGAAATTTGAAATTCTATATTGTCTTGGCGCACTTTTAGTTCACAAGATATTGTAGGAAGATTTATGTTATATTTCATTGGTCTATAATTCACTTAACCTGGGATATATTATTAATTTCTTAATAAAACGGAAGATGGTGATTAAAAATTATATATTTATTGGCGCGATTTTTAGTTGTTGATAGGCCCGCTGATGTCGGTCGGTAATGACTTTCGAGTTTGTCCCATGATGAACGCTGCCGACATCTGGTTTGTAAAATAGAGCTTGGCTTGCATGTCTTCTTGCCCAAATGTGAAAAATCGGGATGCAAACGAAAACGCTTCAGTGGTTCAGTTCCTATGCGTATTGTCTTTGCCGTTATCCAGAGTAATGTTAAGTCAACTTATCCTCGTCCTATAACTAGTGAATTTCTTCTCCGAAGTTCGTATATGCATTCGTTTGGCACAGCTTTCCATCTTTCACTGCTATACTTGTTCTCGAAACACTTGACTGACTTAGGATATCCTCATGGAATGCTCAAATTTAGACCACGTTGCAGCGATTTTTCGACCACATAATTTAAACCTCTGCTCGATATTTAAATTCCTAAAATTTTCACCGTGACTCAGCCAAATCCACTTGGTAGCAGTCGATCAGTTTTTTCAAATTAATTGATTAATATATAAAGCAATAAATTTCTTCTTTAATCATTTCCATGCCACGTGGAGAACTGTTGATTGCGTTTTCCTCTTTATCCTTGATTGATTCCTATAAACTCTGCAATTATTGACAAATTCCACACTGGCTAAATCTCTAAAAAGTTTAGACTTTATTTAAAATTGAAATAATTGAATGAATCATTTTCTCTAAAGGGATCTTTTTTATTATCAGTTGATAAAGATTGTTAAAATTGATAAAGAAAAGTGATAAAGTTGACATGCTGCTTCACCTTGCTTGTTAGAGTCGGACTGCATTGATGTCCATAAAGTGTTTTATCGATATCCTTGGAGTTTGAATAACTGTTTTGTTGGCTTTAACCGGATGAAGCCAATCTCGTTTTCTAAGGTGACAACCTTGTAATCATTTACTTTTGAAACTACAGCTATCAGGGCCATTCGTATTCACTTCGTTACTCGGACTTCATGGCTCATGGGGTTCTTAGGAAAGTTTTATCAGATAATTTCTATTGCTTAAAGATTCTAAACCATGATTCATGTAAAGTGTGAGCATTACAATTGATGTGAAAATTTTAAAATGGAAGTTCTTAAAAGGTCAACCAAATGCAAAATGCAAAATGGTTATGATTTAGTTAGCCATTAAGGCGTGATGAAATCACCAGTCCAAACCAAATATTGAAATCTATGACGTAATGATAATTTAAAACAAATTTTAAAAACATTTTTATGGAAGATGTTAATCGCATAAAATAAGAAGCGGTATCGTGGCCTTGCATCGACATCGATGACGTAATTTTCTGTAAGAGTCGAGGACCTGTTGGGCTGGGGTCCAACCTTTCATTTCTCAGGATGGATTTTACAGTCAAAATGTTAATTTTTTGTACTTTATTTCTTTGGTTGCCCTCTGCACACCTTTTATTAGAGTTTCCGAATAAATTTATCCTTAACTTTTAGGACTTTCAAGAAGCTAGTGTTGCTCATTTATCATAAAATGAAATATTTACCAATTTTATAGTTTCCCATAGCTCACAAAACCTTTGGGTATCATAATTTATCAACGTTTCTATCATCGGAATAAAGGTGTAAAACATATACACTACCAACTCTGTCACTTTTCAGGGAATTATCCCAATTAGAGAAATAAAAGTTTGCGTCCAAGAAATCAAGTACCGTTTTACTGGAATGATTCCAAAAGTCGTTGCAATATTGAGAAGGTAAAAGGATATCAGAAAAGTATTAATTGTATAAAAGAAATTGTATAATTGTTTCAAATAATTAGCATTTTCAAATTTAGTTAGGTAAGTTTTTTTTTATTTTGTCATGGAAAGGTTGACTATTGTTATGACTTGTTTAAATAATTTTTATTTCCATTGGTGCTCCCCTAGGTTATTGTGAAGAAGAGGGAATTCGGTACGGACAGAATTTATTACAATAGCTGACGGGTAATAGAACAATTGTATAATTTTGTTCGTCAGACGAGAGGTCGATTGTCTAATTTAATTAATTTTTCGCGAAAACTTTCAGGAGATATAAAAAGGAATGACCTTTAGAGCCAATTGCCATCTTGGCCGATGACAGAAACGAGGAGATACATGGTGAATAATTGAAGAGTGTTTGAAAAGTGAAGATAAAGTTTTAAAGTCGAGTGAGATTCGTTTGACTATTTCACTTGAAACTGATCTCAACAGGTTACCTACCAATTGATCAAGTAACGCCAGGTGAGTCGCATTGGTAAAATTGGAAAAATTGTAAACTGTAATATTAATAAATGCCTTTTCTGCTGAATTGGTATTACCTGTCCAAAAGAGTACCTCGAGTTAGACTAGCAGTTCTCTCATGCCGAACTATATAAAATAACTCAAAATTTTTAATTTTAAATTTAAAAAATTTAATTGTTAAATCTTTGTATATTTTCTTTTTTTAATATTTTTTAATATTTTAATACTTTCGTTTATATATATATATATATATATATTTAATATTTCCTTTTTTTTAATATTTTTTTAATATTTTCTCTTTTATATATTTTCGTTCTTTTTATATTTTAAACTGGTCCTTTCATTGGTGATAAACTTTAAACTGAGAATATTCTTTATCGGCCTCAGTCTCATTGGTTGGCAGTCAAACTTTGCAAATAAATGGCTATAATTATTACGGCAGCGCCTATTGGTCATAAATAAATAAATAAAATAATCAATATAAACAATAATCTAATAAAATATTATATATGAAAATATCCTCAAAATTCTCATATTTATTGAAAGTTGTCCTCGTTGATCCTAAATGCTTCCAAAAATTCGTTTAAATCAATCGATCCATCTTTGTTGATATCAATGGACCTAGCAAGGTCCTCCATAGCTTCAGGAGTCATATTTGCTTTGGAATGCCTTTTCAAGATTTTGCATCCTTCTTTGAATTCGTCAATTGAAATTCTCCCTGACAAATGGAGCGAGATTATTTGGAACGAGGAATTATAAGAGATCGTTATACCTGAATTATCGGAATCAAGTATTCGAAACACAGTTTCCAAAGTGTCTCGGTATTTGTAAATCTCATCACTGATTGATATCTTATTCTAAATGTGTATAAAAGTTAAAGGCTAAACTGGATTGTCAGAAATAGGATCGCACGAATGGATGTCACATTCGAATTATTCAACATAAAAATTACAAAGACCAAATAGTTCTACTTGTTGACATGTGCGTACCTTGAGAAACGCTAAAAAATACCGTATATCATAGATCAACATCCTCGTGGCTCAAGTGTGATCTTGATGCTGAACGGGATTGGCTTACTGATCTGCCAATAGCATACGGACAAAACAGCCTTAACCAAACAGCCCTATGAGATGAGAACCAATAAAATCACCTTAAAAAGCCTAACAAAATTCTGATTAGTGATTTGGATGAGAAAGTCAAACGACAAATCAGCAGACAATGCAAAATTGATTTGAAAAGTATTTTATTTGGAGGAAATTGTAAACGATGAAACGAATTGTCAGTTTCATAAATGACATTTAGTACGAGTATAAGATTGCATGTATATACCGTAATAGCTTCAACTGCTTTTGGAAAAGATACCTTAAGTCAAAACATGTCATGACCAGAAGTAAAAACTAAAGCGAATGCAAACATCCAAGTGCGTATAATTAAGAGAGCCTTGAAGACCATTGCAGTCAAAACATGTGGGATCATTCTAAGTTACAAACACACATTAGGATCTCAAGGCAGTCTGAAAACGAAAATTGGAGAATCAGTTTCGGTCAACTCATAAAAAATGCATCTAGATCTTTGCGGGAAGTGACGATTCAGGCATAAATGAACATATTTTGCATTTTATTTAATTTGATTTAATTGAATTAAATTAAATTTATAAAATATGTTTGTTTTAATTTACAAAATAAAAAATATTTAAACATTTAAATAATGGCTAACCAAAGTTAATAATAATAATAATAATAATAATAAATAATAATAATAATAATAATAATACAATAAAATGATAATTTAAGCCTTTTGCTGCAAATAATGTATTTAATGAAAGAATTTTCGACTATACGATAGTCCTTGTCAATCTCCTGGAATTTAGCAATGTTCTTCTTCAAAATACCCTTCAATCTTTCTTTTATTTCCTTTCTCTTAATTCTCATTGGTTGTAAATATAATGAATTGTTTTACTAAAAACTTTTAAAATTTTTTATAATTTTTTACATTTAAAATTTCAAAATGATACAAACTAAAAATTTTTAAATTTTTTACAGCTTCTATAATTAGCTTCTAGAAGCCTAATAAAATATTTGAAAATATTTTAAATAAAGCCTCCAATAACTACTTATATATGCTATTTAAATATTTCAATAAATGTGTCAATTTTGATTTTCAAACCCTATTTTTTAAAATTTTTTCTATATTATTCTAATTATTACTTTTTAATTTATTCTATTTTTTTTAATTTCTTTATATATTGTCAGTTATTCTCAAAGTCAATGACAACAGATCAAATTCATGATTTCATTGATTTCTTCTTTAGTGTTGATCTTTGGCTGTCTGTTTATGATGAGAATTGCTTCTTTGATTCTGACATTTTTCTTTTGGATGTTTCCATTAGCTATGATTTCTATTGAAATATTTTTTATTTCCTCTGTTGGCTGACACTGCCGGAGATGTCTGTCCAACGAGGATGTTCCACCAGGATCTAGATGTTCTTTAACTCTTTGGTGCAAGGTCCTGAGGGTACTTCCAATGTAGATTTCATTGCATACATTGCACGTGATGCAATAGACGATGTTTTTTCTAAAGCACATATCTTTCGGTGTCTTTATGTTGCCTGCCAGAGCCCTTCTCAATGTCCAAGATTTATGTGCTATCCGAATTGGAAGACCGGTACGTTTAAGTTCTTTCAGGATCTTGAAGTCGAGTATGTCACTGATGAATGGGATATTCAGATAGAAATATTTCTGATTCTTTTGTGTTAATTCCCTAGATCTTCTTGGGGTAGAATTCATTTTTTCAATGTCCTCACCTTGGTATCCGTTTCGGTGTAGGATTTTATTGAAATTTGATTGCTCTTTAAAGTTTTCGTTTTTCTCGGTGCATCGATTGGCTATTCTTCGTTTCTCGTTTCTTATGACATGTACTTTCTGTAAGTATGGAAGCGCTGATCTTTGGTGCATAAATATTTCTTTGCGAGCTGGTTTTCTGTAGAACCCGTATGTTGGAGTATTTTCTTCTATTTTGATTCTCAAATCCAATAAATTGAGGGATCCATCTTCTTCCGGATATTCGATTTCGAACTTAATATCTTGATGAGAGTAGAGTATAGTGTGGACCCGGGAACAAAGACATATGACGTCATCGATGACGTCAAAAAGACATATTACGTCATACCCCCCTACCCCCCCGGGGGAGGGGGTATTTTTTTTTTTTTTTAATTTTTAAATTAAAAAAAATTTTTTTTTTTTTAAATTTTTAAATTTAAAAAATTTTTTTTTTTTTTTTAAATTTTAAAATTTAAAAATTTTTTTTTTTAAAAAAAAATATATTACGTTGCGGTATTTTAAAAAATATATTACGTTGCGGTATTTTAAAATTTATTATATTTTAATTATTAAATATATTACGTTGCGGTATTTTAAAAAACTTATTTTGACAAAATAAAATTATTATTACACACACAATATAGTCTATCCGACAAAATATTCTGTTCCCCCCTATGGTCACACACACAATGTATAAAAATATTATTAGTGTCCACACACGCAACAAGTTAGTGTTCTCATCGATATATTATTAATCTATATACTCCGAGTCTATCCGACAAAATATTCTGTCCCCCTATGGGTAATGCTCACAAGGGTACTGGTCACGCTCAACAACTCGCAAGGGTATTATTAAACAATGTAACACATATTATTTATTATTATTATCATTATTATTATTATTATTATTATTATTATTATTATTATTATTATTATTATTATTATGGGTACTACTCACAAAGGTCACAAATGTACTGCTAAAAATATTAACAAAGAAATTATACTTTAAATATTTACTAAAATTTATTAACACATTCACATTCATCATCTCCACATTTCATAACATTTTCAACAACATGATCTATACAATCGCTATATACACATGGTTCAGTATCTGTAAACTCCTCCATAGGTTCATCAATTTCTTGAATACTTTCCTCATCATCTTGAGTGTTTTCTTCATCAGTTTCACTCTCAACTACCCAGCCGATATTTAATGCATTTGTACCAGATAATATATCCTCAATTTTTACACCAGATATTTCTGATAATTTTGCTAACAAAAAGTTGATTAATAATTCTAAATAATAAATAATTCGGTATTTAATTAATCATGTTAACCTTTTTCTGTAGTCATTAATAACACTTTAAAACTATATTATAAGTTTGTTTATAGATTTTCTTTGTTAAATTTGCATGTCATTTGCATTTATGTTGCAATTAATAAAGAGAAAAAACAAATATGACTAATACATTTATTAAATATAACATTAAAATAGTTGTGAAAGTCTAGCAGACATAATTTTCCAAATTGGAGAATACACATCATTATTATCAACTTTATATCCTTGGATTGCAATTGTTATATACCAATTTTCGTTTTCTTTGAAACCGATTTCATCAAAGGAATCATAAAATCTTGCATATCTGTTGTTGAACCAGGCATGTTGATTACAAGATAGATTCGTATTCAACCGTTTGAAAACCTCATCAATAGATTTAATATCTATCATTGAAAGCGTGCCCGATAAGAATTGAAATTTAGTTGGAATTAGCTTGATCGGTGACGCCAATTTCATATTGATTTCTTCTTTTAAAAAATACATTTTATAGTTGTGGAACATTTGAACAGGTTGTACAAGTTCTGGAACAACTTTTGGCTTTTCAGTGCTTGAAATTTTCTTTGTCATCGTAAATAATGATTAAAATGAAATGGTACAGGGTTTTTATACCTATGACTATTGTTTATCAACCAATCAGATTGCTGCATGTCTTTGTTTAAATTGCATGTCATTTGCATTAATGTTGCATTAATGTTTTTATTATAAATATTGTTTTTTATTATTATTTCTAATATTACTATTATTACTTATATTATTATTATTATTTCTATTTCTATTATTTCGATTTACAAAAAACAAAACAATTCAACATAAAAATTTATTTTGATACAATCTGACTCGAGTGGTGATTTCTCAGAGTCTTCACCAAACACCATTCAACATATTGTTGATAACGGAAATTACAACAGCTACATCCGAAAATGCAAGGAGCCTCTGGTTTCATTTCTTTCATCCCCCTTCCTATCTTGATATCCCATAGAAAGGTGTTTATTATATCGAATATCCAGATTCGTGTTTGGTTGTATACCAAATCCGGAATGATAGCTGGATCTCTATCTTGTAGAATTTCATTTAATTCTGGATAATAGAAGCATAATCTTTGCAGGATAATTGATTGATACTGATCTGTAAAAAATATATATATTAATGTAATAATAAAAATTTGAAATTACCATAATTTGCATGCTCTTTCATTGAGGTGATTGCGGAACTTTGTATGTTGTACATTTTTGTTGAATAAATGACAACTAAACCGAAAACATTTTGTTATAAATAATCATCAGCCAATTAGATTTCGACCAATCAGAATCATGCATTTTAATTGCATTGAATTTGCAATGATAAATAATTAATTAAGTGATAATAAAAAATCTAAAAATTCTTTTCCTTCAATTATTGATTTAATTTCAGATATGATATTATCAACTATACATTTGTAATCAATATTTTTTATTCCAAGAATTACTATCTTACCGCTAGCGAATATATTTACACACATAGGGTTATATTTTATATATCTCAAAGCTGGAAATAATTGTGGTTCGTAAAAGCATGGTATTAATTTAGCCAAATTATTTAAATTACAAGAAAAACCTATATCGGAAGTTACGGTTATCGATTGTATTTCTAAATCATAAACATTATATTCACTAGCTTTGATCATTTCCTTACACCCCATAATTCTACATTTACCAGTTTTGAAATATATTATGGGATATTTTTTACTTCTATTGATAAGTTGTTGTGGTTTCCCCATTGGAAATATCATTTTTGATACATCAGCTTTTGCCCTGTAATTTATATTTGAAAGCATTTTAATGAAATAATTATAAAAAACTCTGTTATATATAGTTATTTTAAAAAGGAGTTCATTTAAATTATCAATATAAACAATAATTATATAGTTTAAATTTTAAAAATGGAATTACGAAATGATGCAGTATACCAAATCGTTGGTCCGAGTGGTAGTGGAAAAACATTATTTGTTTGTAAATTACTAAAATCTAATTTATTCAAAACAAAATTCAACAATATTTATTGGCATAGGGGCGCCGATGAAGAACATGGATTGACACAATCAAGTTTCTGTCAATTGAAAAACATGAAAATAGTAAAGGGTTTTGATAAAAACTGGTCAAGTCGTTTGAAGAAAGATGATGTCATCATTATCGATGATTTGTATCAAGAAGCCAATAAAGAAAAGGATTTTAATAATTTATTCACAAAAATCAGCAGACATGTTGGTGTAACAGTTATTTTCATAACACAAAATCTATTTCATCAAGGTGGTGCACATCGAACACGTAATTTAAATGTACAATATCTAGTTATTTTCAAGAATCCTAGAGATGCAACTGTCATTGATTTTCTTGGACGACAAGCATACCCTAATAACCGTAATTTTCTTATCAATGCATTTCAAGATGCTACGAAAATACCTCATGGGTATATATTTCTCGATTTCACACAACAATGTCCTGATGATATACGGGTAAAAACAGATATTTTCAACCCAAAAGGTGCCATGGTTTATAAACAAAGTTCAAAACAAATTTGAAAACACATAAATCATGTTTTCAAAAACAAGGATATCGAGTAAAAAACAACCAAAAGTTCCACCAACAACTAGTTATACTCCATCTAAAGAACTTATTACAGAAAATTTTCCTGCAATGAATCTCATTTCGAAAAATCCTAAACCTAAACCTAAAAGTAAAACCACTAAGAAAGTAAAAGTTGTTAAAAATCATCGAAGTTTCCCGTTTTTCAATACATTGTTAAAAGCACCCAGTATGAAAAGAAACAGTATTTTGCAATCTTTTCCAAATTATGTTGTCGATGATTTACTCGATATTATACTTAAAGTAGTCAAAGGCAAGATTAAAATCAGTAAATCTAAAAAGCAATTATTGAGTAAACATAGGAAACCTTTGCTATCATTAGTAAATAATAAAAATCGTCAACAAATGAGAAAAATTATATATAAACAACAAGGGGGATTTATCGGTGCATTGATACCTTTAGCAATATCATTATTAGGTGGAATAATAGGAAGTCGATCATAAACAATGGGTGCTAATCCTTCATTACCAGACATTAAATTTAATATTAAATCTTCTTGTTGTAATGGAGAAGATTTGGACGAACCCCGAAGACGAAGCCGGTTTCGGTGGAGTGGCAAAATTAAACAAAAGAGTTCCGAATTCGAAAAAGGAAACCCAGAAGTGGTTATCAGACCAGCTTGCGTACAGTTTGAACAAACCAATGCAGAAACGATTCCCAACAAGAGTATATAAAACATATGGAATAAACGATTTATGGCAAATGGATTTGATGGAGATGATACCCTATTCGAAAATTAACAATGGGTATAAATATATTTTAACATGTATTGATGTATTCAGTCGGTTTGCCCGAGCAATACCCGTCAAGGCAAAATCTGCAGATGAAATGTCCAAGGCAATTAATATTTTATTTAAAGATGGACATCCTAATAACTTGCAAACAGATTTAGGTATTATTAATTATTATTATTATTATTATTATTATTATTATTATTATTATTATTATTATTATTATTTTAGGTAAAGAATTCTATAACAGTAAAGTCAAGCAAATCCTCAATAAACTGAAAATAAATCACTACTCGGTACATTCTCAATACAAAGCTGCCCATGTTGAAAGATTTAATCGAACATTGAGAGATAGATTAAAGAAATTGTTCGTGCATCAAGGTAATAAAAAATGGGTAAATGTTTTACCGAAAATAATAAAAAGTTATAATCATTCATCACATCGAGGACTTAATGGATTGAGACCGGTTGATATTACATCAAAAACAATCTATTCTAAGAAATCTGTAAAAATTGCAAAACCTAAATATAAAGTCGGTGACCATGTTAGAATTAGTAAAATTAGTGCATCACCATTTATTAAAAATTTCGATACAAATTGGAGTGATGAAGTCTTTGTAATTTCAAAAATAAATACTAAACAGAATCCAGTAATGTATGTCATCAAAGACAATGATAATAATATTGTACAAGGAAAGTTTTATGAGCAGGAATTACAAGTCATTCCTCCCCCAAAAGTATTTAGAATTCAAAGGATATTGAAAACTAAAAAGGTCGGCAAGGATAAACAATTCTATGTCAAATGGCATGGTTATCAAAACCCATCATGGATATCAGAAAAGGATCTAGTAAAGTGAATTTTTATACTATTTTACCAAGCAATAGTTGCCCGCTTATTCATCCAGATAATCAAGCCAGTAAATTCATGGTCAATCTCCAGAATCCGATTTCTTTAAATGGTGACTGGGAAGTTGCACTGCAAGATTTTACATTCGTGTACAATACATTCCCATTTTATAGTCAATGTAAGATTGATTTCAAAAGGAATGCTATGAAAACATGTAGTGGTATCTTTATTATCAGTAATTATGATAAAACATATCATATTCCGAATCAAATATTAGATCCGCATTGCTCTATGTTTTACAAGGATGGATTAAATATCAGTTGTGATTTTAAGCCATTTACAATAACATTCGAATATATTGAAGATGCCAGACGAATGGGCTGCAATAAGTTGAAAAATGAAATTATGGAAACAGAATATTTATTACGCTTTAATCTATTTGAAGCAAACAGTGTAATGAGAGAAGAAATCAAAATATCAGTGTCGTATAATAATGAAGTTGAAGAATCATTCACCTTTGCTGACGAATTATATATTGATAAACTTGATGTGTTACTTAAATATTTAAAGTACAATTGTTCACACATATTTAAAAGTTTGGACATTGTGAAAGATTTGATGTTTACCTTCAGTTTGAATGATGATATTTGCGAAGTTACATTTGATAAAAATTTGACAAATACACTTGGATTAGAGAAGCAGCAATATCGGGAAAAAATCGGCTGGTATACGTAAACCAAGAATACTTGAACATCATCAACAAATGTTCATATATACTAATATTATTGAGCCTATAATTGTTGGTAATTCCAGTGTTCCTCTTTTGAAATCGGTATGGATTGGAAAATATGAACATGACGAAGTTGTCAATATAAATATAGATAATCCCATGTATTTACCAATAGCAAGCTCATGTATAAACAATATAGAAATAAATATTCGTGACGATAGTGGAAAACTTATAAACTTCCCAAAAGACTCAAAAACTCATTTGACACTACATTTTCGTAAAGTAGATGGCTAATTCCGATATTATTAGTATGTATAGTGATAGCCAATCTGGCGGTGAATTACCATATTTTATTGGTAAACAGTACGGATCAGGTTGGTTAAAAACAATAGGGAGATTTGCACTTCCTATTCTTAAACGTATCGGTAGTTTTGGTATGAAAACTGCAAAAGATGTTATTATGAATGAACAGAAAATATTACCATCCCTAAAAACAAATGCTTTAGCTAAGTTAGGGAAGGTTCTACCTGGAGTTGCTGGTATGTTTCAAAAAGATACGCCTCCATCCCCAGCCCCAGCTCCAAAACGTAAAGGACATGGAATATCGCGTATAAACAAACGAATGAAAGGACATGGAACTATATTTGCAAAATGATTTGTGGTAAATCCGAATTATGTATATTTGATAGACCATCGCCTCAAGCGGTAATCGAATTTGGGGCCTTTGAGGAAGTTTTTCCTATGAATTCAATTACTGATAGTAGAAATGATATCGAGTTTTATATTAATGGTTCGCAAACTGAATATTTAGATTTGAATGATACTTTATTGACTGTTCAGATCAAGGTTGTAGATAAAGATAGAAAGGTTTTGGATGCCAATGCAGATGTAATACCGAACAATTTCATGTTTCATACTCTGTTTAAAGATGCAGTGTTGGGATTTAATAATATTAAGATAGAGGGCGGAAATAATACATTCATTCACAAGGCTTTGATAGAAACTATTTTAAATTACAATTCAGATACTAAAAATACCTGTCTTACACCTATGGGTTATGCAGCAACAGATGATGAAAGAAAAAAGTGGGTTAAAGGCTCAAAATCATTCACTATGTGCTCATCATTACAACTCGATTTTATGGATCAACCAAAATATTTGCTACCAGGAGTTAATGTACACATTAGATTGAAAAGGTCCGATTCTGCATTATCTCTTACTAGTGCAACTGGTGCACCAATATGCCAATTAGCTGATGCAAAATTATTGGTGAGAAGAGTTCGAGTAGACCCCTCAGTATTAGCTGGTCATCAATTGGGTCTTAATTCAAAACATGCAATTTATCCTTTAAAAACAAAGGAAATTGTACAATTTGCTATTGCTAAAGGTGCTTCATCATTCTATAAAGAACAAATATTTGGTGACAGAAGAATGCCTAATTTTATTCTGGTAACATTTCAAAGTGAAACGCAATATAATGGATCATATACTGCTTCCAGCTCAATTTTCAAAAATTTTGGTGTTACTTCATTGACTTTGTCGAAAAATACTGATTATAGAGAAACATATACTCAAGATTTCGAAAGCGATAATTACTGTGCGACATATATGCAGAGTATTGTTAGAAATCTGGGTTACTTAGATAAAAACTTGAATTGCGGAATTACTCTAGAAGAATTTAAAAGCAAATATCCATTTTTCACATTTGTTTTAGCCCCTGATTTTGATTTAAATCAGAGTCAACTACCACAAAACGGGAATTTACGACTGGATATTAAGTTTGCAAAAGCTATCACTGAACCGGTACATGTTATAATATATGGAGTATTTGAAAATGAAGTTCAAATTACTGCAAATAGAACCGTGCTAGTATAAATGTATACAGAAACACAAAAAAGTTGTCATGGAGTAAGTTTTTTGATACTGTTTAATTTTATTAAAGTAGTTCTGTTCAGGTTAATCGAATTGGAAAACAAATATTAGGAAATGAATTTGTAGGAGTTTTCCCTCTCGATAAAATTCCTTATTTGAGCAATAATCAAGCCATAATCGTCAATACTCATTCGTCTCATCTTGGTGGAGAACATTGGATAGCTATATATGTGAAACCTAGTAATATATTCGTATTCGATCCTATGGGTTTCTATTATCCTGCTTTGTTGATATCAAAACTTCAAACAATCGGGAAACCTATTGTATATAATAAAACTATGTTTCAAAATCCATTGACTCAAACATGTGGTCAACACTGTTTGGCATGGTTGTTGTATAAAAAATTTGATGGTTAATAAATGTATACTGTATGATTTTTATTTGTTGACTGTTTTAATTATTTGTTAAATATTATTTGTTAAATATTATTATTTGTTAAATATTATTATTATTTGTTAAATATTATTATTATTTGTTAAATATTATTATTTTATGTTTAAAAAATATTATGTCATACTATTACATGTTCAGTGCATGCACAGTGCAAAGTAACAAAGCACTGAGTAATAAAGACATGTAAAGGTCATTATTTCGTCATGGTTTGTATAAACAAACATGTAGTGTCTTTCCCTATCCTATCTCTATTTTCATTGGTCGGTTAATAAACCTGTAATATCTCTCTTATATAGTCTACACTTTCATTTTTTCATCACTTTTAAAAAATTTAACAACATGAACAACAACAACAATATTCAAAGAGTTGACGGAAAGATCGTTGGAGGAATTAATGGTAAATTTATTATTTTATTATTTTATTATTTTTAATATGATTATTAGGTACTAATCAACAAATTAAAATGAATATCGACGGACAAGCTGTAGACATGAATAGAATAAATGGTAATAGTTTACTCTTATTATCATTATTATTTTTATTATGCTTTTAGATGGAAATGTAATAAATACTTCTGCTGGTGCTGATGCTGGAAAATTTCTTTCGAAAGGACGAAAATGTAAGTATTTATTTATTGTTATAAGTTTTTAAGTTTTTTAAACAATATTAATAATAATAATAATAATAATAATAATAATAATAATAATAATAATAATAATAATAATATAATAATAATGATAATAATAATAATAATAATAATTAAAAGAAGAAACTTATGAAAAGAAGATATTTTAAAAGAAGATTTATTTATGATGATTTTGAAAAGAAGATTTATGAAAAGAAGATATTTTAAAAGAAGATTTACTTATTTATTTATGATGATTTTGAAAGGAAGATGTATGAAAAGAAGATTTATTCATGAAAAGAAGATTTACTTATTTATTTATGATGATTTTGAAAGGAAGATTTATGAAAGGAAGATTTATGAAAAGAAGATATTTTAAAAGAAGATTTACTTATTTATTTATGATGATTTTGAAAGGAAGATTTATGAAAAGAATATTTATTCATGAAAAGAAGATTTACTTATTTATTTATGATGATTTTGAACATTATAATTAATAACTTTTATATATATTATTTATGAAAATAAAAACTATTTATGAAAACGAATTAAATTATATATTTTATAATATTTTTTATAAGATACTATTTAAAAGACAATTTTGAATAATATCTTACGAAAAATATCTTAAACTTTAAAAATGATTATTATCTTAATATTTTTTAAACATTTTATAATAAAAATATTTTCATAGGTTTGAAATACCAAAACTTTTGTAATAGTCAATATCATAATGACTGCGATGATATAATGGAAAGATATTATAGTCATAAATATAACGGTGTCACCTACATCCTATGCCCTAAATGTGAGGTTATTGAAGTTATAACGTATAAGGAATTTTATAATAAGCATAGACTCCATCTCCAACAATTTAAACCTTCTAAGAAGTCTCTTTTCTATAGCTTATATGAATCGTTTGTTAAGAATAATAATAATAATAATAATAATATCAACAATAATAATAATAATAATAATAATAATAATAATAATAATAATATCAACAACAACAACAATAATAATTATATCAACAACAATAATAATAATATCAACAACAATAATAATATCAACAATAATGATAATAATATCAACAACAATAATAATATCAATAATAATAATATCAACAACACCAATAATAATGATATAAACGAAATAACTAAACTAAAAGATCAAGTAAATAAATTAAATGATCAAATAAATAATCTAATTAATATGAATAAAAGATAAAATAATGAAAAAATCAATTCAATACCAAGTAAAAAATCTAAAGTTATTGAAATAATCAACATAAGTGATGATGATGAAATAATCAACATAAGTGATGATGAAATTGATAATAATAGTAGTAGTAGTAATATTTATTATAATAATGGTAATAATAATAATAATTTTAATCAAATAGGTTATGGTGTCGTAGATGTCACCAGTTATTTAAATAATAATCATATTATATTAAAAATGGACGTTTCGTCTTTAGATTTAAAAACGGTCTCTGTACCAGACATTTTAATAAATAAATTAAATTTATATGTAAATAAATTAAAATCATGTAAAATTCAATTTTGTCTAAAGGTGGAATTTATAAAAGATGATGAGTTACAATCTTTTGTAATCTCGAATTCCGCCCGAGTTTGGAGCGATACATTCATTGACGAAGGTATTGCTCGTTTAAATGAAAAAATAATTAAAATTAATGAGAAAGGTAGTAATTGGACTATCAATAAAATAGAATACATAAGCTTTGTTCTGACTAAATTTGCTGAAATAAGTCGGTTAAGTGGTAGAAGTTTTATTTAAACCCCAAAATCTTTAAGAAACTTAAGCTGTCTCGTTAATGTAGTTAATAATGACCACTTCTGCTTTTTGTATAGTTTCTTGTCAATTATTAAATATGATAGTATAAATAGGCAATATAGAAATCGCCCTAATTCCTACAATCTTTCTGAAATTAAATTTGATCCTAATGATATGCCGATGAAACTATCAAATATAAGTAAATTTGAACAACAAAATCCGGGTTATAGTATTAATGTTCTTACTTATAACGAAAAGGCTTTGATTGACATTTCCGATGAAGATGCAGTTATGAAACATCCCTTTATTGATATAATATACAGGAGTAAGATAGTAGGAGCCATACCTATCAATTTATTATTAATCGAAAAGAATGATAATTATCATTATCTTGGAATCACAGACCTAAATAGATTCCTTAATTGTAGGAATAGTTCAATCACTCCTGTTAGGATTTGTAGTCAGTGGTGCCCTAGATGTTTAAACGGTTTTAGAAATGATGACGCTTTTAATAGACATAAGGGTCTTTGCGATAAAAATCAGCTTGGTACTACCTTGTACACATTGCCTAAAAATAAATATTTAGAATTTACTGATTGGAGTAAAACAGTTACTCCTCCCTTTGTTATTTACGCTGACTTTGAGGCTATCTTACCTAAAGACACTCGCTACTTTCAACGTCATCTGCCTATTTCTGCCGGTATGCTTTTTATTAATAATTTCACGGGCGTAAAAATTTATAAGTCGTTCACCGGTTTAGATTGTGTCGATCAATTTCTTACTGAAATTGAAATGATAGGGAAATATATTGTAACTCCTTATTATTATAAAAATTATCAAAAGAAAATGATAATTACAGATGAGCAACAATTAATGTTTGAAAACAGCACATCATGTTATTTGTGCAATAAGCCTTTAGTTAGTCCAGTTAGGGACCATGATCATTTTACCGGTCTATATCTTGGTGCCGCTTGTACAACTTGTAATCTGTCGAGGCAAATTAGACATACCCTTCCTGTAGTATTTCATAATTAAAGGGTTATGATCTGCATCATATCTTGAAATTTGGCCTTTCAAATATCATTCATGGAATATTAGTTGTATTCCTTTAACCAGCGAGAAAATCCTTAGTCTTTTTGCTAGGATTGACTCATTAACTGTTAATTTATAGACTCTTATCAATTTGTCAGCGAGTCTTTAAATAATGCTGTCAAAACTTTATCTCATTTACCCTTGACCGAATCAGAATTTCAGGGTACAATAATAACTGCAAAGGGAATTTTTCCTTATGATGCCGCAACTTCATTAGAGGTTTTGCATAACACTCATCAGTTACCACCTATTTGGAAAGATGTGACTCCCACTGAATATGAGACAGCTCAGCGAATTTGGGTTGAAACTTCATGTACTTCACTTTTCGAATTACATGATGGTTTATTTAAAACTTGATGTTTTCCTTTTAGCCGATTTTTTCCAACAATTTAGAGCTAAGTCCATTGCTCATAACCGACTAGAGCCATTAAATTTCTTAGGGATTCCAGGTATGTCTTGGAATTCAGCCTTATTAACTTTAAACTCTCCAATTGAGCTCCTCGCCGATATGGAGATGTATAACTTTTCGAGGGCGGTATCCGTGGCGGACTAACTTTTGTAAATAAACATTATGTAAAAAACAGACCGGATACCGCTTTGCTTTACATAGATATAAATAATTTATACGGTTGGGCTTTAAGTCAAGCATTACCTTGCAGTGACTTTGAATGGGTTACTGATGATAATTTATTAAATAATATAATTGTTGAATGCACAACGGTAGATTTAGATCTGCTTGATTATGGTTATACCATAGAAGTGGATTTAGAAATACCGACGTCAATTCACGACAAACTGGACGATCTTCCCGTTGCCGCTGAAAAGATGTGTGTACCGGGTTCGAAAATAGAGAAGCTGTTGCTTACACACAGCCCCAAGAGGAACTACGTTCTTCATTGGAGGCTTCTACAAATATTTATTAAATTAGGTGTTAAAATATCAAAAACATATAGAGCAATTAAATTTAAACAAGATAAAATTTTCAAAAATTATATTAACACAAATACGGCGTTACGAGCAGCGTCGACAAATAAACTCGATAAAAATTTTTATAAATTATTAAACAACAGTCTTTACGGCAAGACTGTTGAAAATCTTAAAAAACGTATTAATTTACGTCTGTGTAATTCTTCACAGAGATTATTAACATTCTGTTCGAAACCGACTTTTCGTAAATCCACGAAAATCGATGATGACTTGATTTCGGTTTTATTGAGGAAGGACATAGTGTGTTTGAATAGACCTAGTTACATTGGTCAAACCGTACTTGATTTATTCCAAACTCAGGATGTACCAGCTGCAGTATGAAGAGTTGCAAAAATATCGCGACGAATTCAACTGCGAAATTAATATCGTTGCTGGAGACACAGATTCCTTCTTCTTGGAAATTAAACATTGTAGTCTTGACATTCTTTTACCTGCGATGATTAGAGATCAATTATTAGATACTTCGAATTATGACCCAAATCATCTTTTATATAGTAGGAACCTTGATTCTGTCATTGGTAAATTCAAAGACGAGAATAAAGGGTTATTATATAAAGATTGGGTGTTCTTGAGACCTAATGTTACAGTTTGATGGGTGATGAGGAAAGTATGAAGGCTAAGGGGATAAGTATGAAAGATACTGGACTAACACATCAGTCGTATCTAGATTGTTATTTAAATGATAAAATATACACAGTCCCTCAGTTTAGAATAACGTCAAAAAAATCACCAACTTTTTAGTATTAAAAATAATAAAAGAGCATTGACATGTAGAGATGATAAGCGAAATTGGGTGGATAAAAATCAAAGTTTGGCATATGGCCATTATAGGGGCGGTGACAACGATATATTTATAGATTCAACGGAAGCTATCTCAGCAGATGATACAGATGATTTCCATGATCCAGCAGATGATAATTATTTTGGACATGATTATTTTCGATGATGTGTTTAAATTATTGAATAAATGTATTAGTCATATTGTCTTGAATATTTTTTAACAGTAACTTTGTGAACAATTTTTATACATTGTGTGTAATAATAATATGTTAAAGTTTTGTTAGTTACCTTTATGACCTTTACCCAGTGTGTTAATAAATTTTAGTGTATATTTAAAGTATAATTTCTTTGTTAATATTTTTAGCAGTACATTTGTGACCTTTGTGAGTAGTACCCATAATAATAATAATAATAATAATAATAATAATAATAATAATAATAATAATGATAATAATAATAAATAATATGTGTTACATTGTTTAATAATACCCTTGCGAGTTGTTGAGCGTGACCAGTACCCTTGCGAGTTGTTGAGCGTGACCAGTACCCTTGTGAGCATTACCCATAGGGGGACAGAATATTTTGTCGGATAGACTCGGAGTATATAGATTAATAATATATCGATGAGAACACTAACTTGTTGCGTGTGTGGACACTAATAATATTTTTATACATTGTGTGTGTGACCATAGGGGGAACAGAATATTTTGTCGGATAGACTATATTGTGTGTGTAATAATAATTTTATTTTGTCAAAATAAGTTTTTTAAAATACCGCAACGTAATATATTTAATAATTAAAATATAATAAATTTTAAAAATACCGCAACGTAATATATTTTTTAAAATACCGCAACGTAATATATTTTTTTTAAAAAAAAAAATTTAAAAATTTTAAAATTAAAAAAAAAAAATTTTTTTTTAATTTAAAAATTTAAAAAAAAAAAATACCCCCTCCCCGGGGGTAGGGGGTATGACGTAATATGTCTTTGTGACGTCATCGATGACGTCATATGTCTTTGTTCCCGGGTCCACGCTATACTCTACTGATGAGCCGCATTGAATGTATGAAATATTTCCTCCGCTTCTTTTCTGTTTTTGGTCGTGATGAAGATATCATCTACATATCTTGCATAGAAACCGATGGGTTGTATGGTCCTCAGTGTCTGTCGTTCGAGGTTATCCATAAAGATGATTGCTAGCAGTCCTGATATGCTAGAACCCATAGGCAGACCTTTAACTTGTTTATAGATATTTTGTTCAAAGGTAAAATAGGTGTTCTCGAGGATAACAGTAAGTAGTTTGGTGATATTCTCGATATTCATTTCCTTTATTAACAAGTTGCTTTCTCTTAATTTCTTTTTCTAAACATTGAATAGCCTCTATCTGAATATCCCATTCATCAGTGACATACTCGACTTCAAGATCCTGAAAGAACTTAAACGTACCGGTCTTCCAATTCGGATAGCACATAAATCTTGGACATTGAGAAGGGCTCTGGCAGGCAACATAAAGACACCGAAAGATATGTGCTTTAGAAAAAACATCGTCTATTGCATCACGTGCAATGTATGCAATGAAATCTACATTGGAAGTACCCTCAGGACCTTGCACCAAAGAGTTAAAGAACATCTAGATCCTGGTGGAACATCCTCGTTGGACNTATAAATCTAAGATACCCACACCATTTTCAATATTATTTTCAAATTTTTAATATTATTTTATGTTGAAAAAAAACTAACCTCAGACGTGATTTGAACCACTATCCATTTGAACCACAATGCCAGTCTATTCCCACTGCGCCATCAAGGTTTGGATTTTTTGTCATTTTTTAAATTTTTATTATAAAAATGAATAATATAAATCTTAAAATTCAAGAAAAAAATAAATTAAATCTTGATTATAATAAAGAATTTACTCATGAAATAAAAAAAATCGATATTTTAAAAATCTCTCCAACTTCAGGATCTATTGCAAACTTAAATCGTAGGGGTGATATAGTTTTTTCAATCTCTTCAAACATCAAACCCAATAGATATTTGTAATGCCAAATTATATTATAAAATTGAATTAGAAATTGAAGCAAACAAAGATATAACCCTAGAAAATAATTTCTTTCCAAATTTATTCTCCAACATGAGATTAAAACTAGGATCATCAGAAATTGAAACTGTTTTACATCCAGGAGTATATTCTACAATGTTAAATTTTATTTTGACTGGTTGTGATTATAAAAATGAATATGGTGAATTAACAGGTTGGATTCCTGATGTTAGTAAAGGAGATTTAGATAAAGAAGGTGTAGATGCAAACCTTGGATATCAAAAAAGAGCTGAACTTTATAAGTTGAAAAAATTTGAAGGTTATTTTGAATTAAAACACTTGTTCGGATTCCTTCAAAACTATAACCGGGTGCTCCATAATGTTTTTATAGAACTCATCTGTAATAGACTAGAAGGTGATAAAAGATTGTTCTATGGAGCTGCAGATACAAAAGCTAAATTAAAATTATCAACACTTGAATTGCATATACCTGAATGGACATTAAATCCACATTCTGAAATCAAACTCCTTGAAAGATTAAATTCCAACAAATCTATAAATGTAAATTATTTAAATCGAATCTGTAGTGAATTTAGTATGACAGAGGGTTCAACATATTCTATAAAGGTAGCAAATTTAGCATACCGACCAAGATATATCTTGATTGGATTCAAAGAAACAGATTCATCTTTCCAAAAAAATAACAATCTATTTATTCAAAAGATTGGAGATGATAATATAAAAACAATTCAAATTCAATTAAATAGTTCTTATTATCCAATAAATAGAATGGAATTTAATATTGAAAATAATGAAAACATATTCCCTTATCTAAATTATATTGAAACATGTTATGATTTTAAAATTGAACCGCAATTAAGTTTAGAACATTTCAAAAATTTATATTCTATATTTTGTATAAATGTATCAGACCAAGATGATCGCCTAGCTATAAATAATGTTGATGTTACACTTCATATAACAAAGGATTCTAATTTTAAAGCTAAAGTATATACATTAATATTAGAAGAAAAGAAAATAGAAATGAAATTATATGGTGGAAAGATTTCAATTATTGAAAATGTACGAGGTGATTCCTCATAAGTAGATTCCCTCATAAAAAACTTTTTAAATGAGTAAATATTGGACATGTGAAAGTTGTAATTGTCAAGTTACAAGACATCACAAAGCCTCTCATGTTTAAAACTAAAAAACATACCGAAAGGGCTATAGGAGGTGACCTACAATCTTCAAAAACAACATCCAGAATCCTCAAACCATTTACTACTGAAAAATATCCAGGTGAAAGACATTTATTCCGTCACAACTATACTGGACCAGGAACAAGATTAGATATTAGATTAGATGAAATAATAATCCTAAACAAGGAGAAGAACCAATAAATAGAATTGATCAAGCAGCTTTCAAACATGATATTGCTTACAACTCAGAAGATCTTAGAGATAGACACATTGCAGATGTTAATTTAATACATGATTTAAATAAGTATCCAAAATCCATCAAGCAAGGAAAAGGATTCAAAGAGCTCTAGTTAAATTAGCAATGAAAGGTAAGATTTTCATAGGAGCAGGACTTCCTAGGATAGCAAAAGATGTTGCTAATAAAAGGATTCCTCGAACAAGCAGACAGCTGAAAGATCCCTTGAGAATCAACTCTTTGAGAATAAACCTTTACAAACCCCAACAGAATCAGAAATAAAATATGCCTAATGAATTACACCATGAATTTAGAAAAAATAAAAAATATTTAAAAGTTCAAGTACATGAAAAAGATCAAACATGGTCTGCTGATTTAGTCTTTATGCCAACAAATCATCAGACCCTGAAAAATATAAAATAATTTTAACTGTAATAGATTTATATACAAGATTTGCCTTTGCAAGATGTTTAGAAAATAAAACAGGATATTCTATTACAGAAGCATTTGAAAATATATTTGAAGAATATCAAAGAATTCCAAAATATTTATGGTGTGATAAAGGAACAGAATTTTATAACAAAGTTTTTACAAAGTTTTTAATGAAAATGATATTAAATTATATTCAACAGAAAACGAAGGAAAAGCAGTTGTGGTTGAAAGATTAAATAGAACATTAAAAAATAAAATGTGGAAATATTTTACTGCTATTGGAAAACAAAATGGAACAATGAATTGTTACAAAAGATTGTAAATGAATATAATAATGATGTACATAGTTCTATAAAATCAACACCTTTAAATGCTTCCTTGAATCCTGAAACAGTTAAAGTGGTAAATATTGAAAATGATGTTTTGTTGATACAACCCCTATAACCAAAATTTAAAATTGGTGACCGCGTAAGAATATTTAAATATAAAAATAAATTTGAAAAAGGATTCACAGCAAAATGGACAAATGAAATTTTATTATAAATAAAATACATTATACAACTCCAATAACATATGGTATCATTGATTTAAATAATGAAAAAATATTAGGTAGATTTTATAATAATGAACTACAGAAAACAGATTTCTAAATCGACAAGCTCTAAAACAAACTTTTCCATATTTCAGCTTCTTCTCTATCCAAATAAATATAATTATATTTTTCTTTCCAATGATTATCAACAAACATATCAAACATATTCTTATCAGGTTCAACATTTGAAAATAAATCATTATAAATCATATTCTTATCACGCTTGTCTAATTTAAAAAATATAAAACAATTAGAATTATTTCTTATAGAGTTTTTATCTAAAGCATAATATGTTTGAGATATATAAATAACATTACAATTATTATGTCTACCTCGTGTAAAGTAACTCTTTTGAATCTCTTGATTTTTCATGTTAACAACATCATCAAATATAACTAAATTCTTTTTATCTTTAGGAAGTAAATCACAATGTAAAACATCTTCAGGTTTATTAGAGAATAAGATCTGGATTCCATCCCCAATATAATCATTTTTATTAATATATAGAGGACTTTGTCCATCTGATTCTAAAATCTTTTCCTTGTACCAATCAACCATATCACAAGGTTGAAAAACTTCTTCAGGATATGTATGTTGATTTTTAAAAATATCAATTATAGCTTTTTTAGTTAATTTATTTTCAAATCCACATTTCAAAAGTTGTAATTCCGGTTGGTTAATGGTTGTAGAATAAAAGATTAAATTATTATAATCCAAAAAACCCTCTTCTAATAACATTCTCATAAGAAGAACATTCTTTCCACATCCAGAAGATCCAATAATTAATAATCTAAAATTATCAGGAAATACTTTATTATTAAATTTACTCTTATGTCTATTTAAAATTGGTTTCCAAGTATCCATTTTTATTTATTATAAAATGACAAACTGGGAACCTTCGGAAGAATCTTTGCAAGAATTAATAAATTCAAATAAAAATAAATCAGTAGTAATCTCTGGTAAAAAATATTTTATTGGAAAACATGTAAAAGAACAAGTTAAAGAAAGACTAAAGGGGCAAGCTCAGTCGGGAGAGGGTCAGGGGGGCTTTCTTCCATTAGCTGCTTTAATACCTGCAATCATTGCCGGACTATCAGGTGCTGCTGGAATAGCTGGAGGAATTGCAACTACAGTTCAAAAAGCTAAAGAATCTCAAAAGACAGACCTAGAAAAAGAAAAACTACAAACTGAAATCGATTCAATGAAAAAGGTAGGGCAAGCTAAAGGGGGAGTGTCCGTTGGAAAGGGTCTCTATCTTAATCCATATGAGGGGAGTCTGCAAAAGTCTCAGGGAAAGGGTCTCTATCTTGATCCTTATAAAGGTAGAGGTTTAAATGATTTTTTAAAAAATCAAATTTCTACATCTGAATCTTTATCTTCAAAAGATAAAGAAGATTTAAAAATAATATGTAAATCTTTAAAGAATGGATGTCTTTGTAAAACTAAAAATGGGAAAGGATTATATTTAAAACCATTCGAACCAAAATGATTGATTTTTAATACCATTAAAATGGTATATGAAGAAAGATTAGCACTTTTAAAAAAATTACAATCTGAACAAGATAAATATAATAAAAAAGATTTAATTCAAAATACTGAATCTAGAATATTAAATGATGTAATAACACAACAACAAGAGCCAACAATTAAAGCTATAGAGGGATTAAAACCTAAAGAGTTAGAGTTTGATAAAAAACAACAAAAAGAATTAGAGTGGAAGGAAAAAGATAAAGAAGAAAAGGATAAAGAAGAAAGAAATCAAAGAAAACGTAGAAGAACCTCTGATGTGAAAGAAGAAGAAATGTTTTTAAAAACAAAACCTCTTAAAATTGATCCTAAAATTAGAGAGGGTTTAAGTAATTCAATTAAACCCACATTTCATATTAATTCTGAAGGATATCAAATAATAACAATTAATAAACAAAACTTTACTTTGTATACAACTCCAGAAAATAAATCACACATTCATTCACAAAATGTTTATAATAATGAATATTTAGACTTTGAATTTACAGATGATTTTTATAGATTACTTTGTGGATATCCTTCAGATAATCTTCTGGAAATTGAAAAATATTTAAATTTAATAAGATTAGTGCGTGGTAGTTCTAAATCAAAACATATTCAAGATTTAACGAAATATTTAAATAAAAATGAAAGGGGTTATATTGTTACAGAAGGTCAGGGCCAGGGTCAGGGAGAGGGAAAGGGCGAGGGTCAGGGCCAGGAGATAAACCCAATCAATCTTTTTATTGAATTAAGAAAACTAGCAGGATAAAAAGCAGGACATAATAATTTAGATTCTGATATTTTAAAGATTTCTAAAGAATTATTAAAACAAGGAATAATTTCAAAAGATAAATTTAATAAATATACGAAGTTATAAAATATAAAATGACTCCTTCAATATTAGATTTTTTAAAAACATTTGGAATAAATACAAAAACAAATTTTGATTTAAAAGATTATGCAAATTATTTAAATTTAAAAATAAAAATATTAATGAATGATGAATTGTATAAAATCGGGAAGACTGGACAAAGTCCTCAAGAAATGAATAATATAATAATCAATTATCAAAATTCAAATGAAAAAGGATCTCATTGGGTTTGTATATATAATAAATCTATATACTTTGATTCTTTTGGGATTAAACCCACTAAAGAAGTTGAAGACTATCTCTCGAAGGACTACACTTTTAATTCTTTACAAGTTCAACCTAATAATACTAAAATATGTGGTATTATAAGCTTATATGTTTTGTATAGATTAAATAAATCCAAAGGAGAAGGTTTCACTTCCTTAATCCAAGAAATTTATAATGATTTAAAATCTCTACTATGAAAATGGAGCTTCGCAACCTTCCGGAAGATAATTTTAAAAAAATGGTAAACATAATGTCAGATAAATATTCAAGAACTTTATCTATAAATTCAAAAGAATCAGACTTTACTATAAACTTTCAAGATTCAATAAATTAGATCAAAATTTAAATTATGAATTAGGACTATTATGGTTTTGTGCTTATAATACTATTTTTAATATAACTAAAGATAATAACATATTTTATTATATAAGCCCAAAATCTACAGATAAGATTATAATAACAATCGAACCCGGAGCTTATGAGATAAAAGATTTAAATAATATACTTTCTAAAAAAACAAATGGAGTCATTAAAATTAAAATGGATTTACCAACTTCAAAATGTATAATGACTTTAGAGAATATAGGAATTCATTTTCAAAATAATAGTTTCTTTAGAACAATTTTAGGATTTACACGAAACCATTATATCACACCTGTAGTTGAGAATATAACATCAGAAAATATTATAAAAATAATAAATACAAACACAATAAATATTCATTGCGATTGTATAACTGGTTCTTATAATAATGGAATACAAACAAATGTTTTATATTCCTTTCCCTCAAACACAGTTCCTATGGGATATAAAATAGTTGAAAGAATGAATCCTCCAAATTATTTACCTTTATGTAGAAAATATATAATGGATATTCATTTTAAAATTCTTTTAATTGATTTTAATGGAGAAGAGATTTCAATGTATTTACATTTGAAACAGGTTTGAATACGAAGTTCCCTATATGTCATTTTAAATTATTAATAAATGAGTTCTTATATTCCATGTAATAGAGGTGGTGGAACAATAAAAACAGGGTTTAATACAGAAGAAATATTAACTTTAACAGAAAATAAATATATTAATGAAAGAGGTGATTCAATGAAGGGTGATTTAATTTTAAATGGACACAAGATAAAAGAATTATTTTTTCCAACTGATGAAGCTGATGCAGTTAATAAAAAATATGTTGATGGTGTTAAAAGTTATACTGATTTAACAACAACAAGAATTGAAAGTTCATTAACAACAAAAATGGATTCAATGGAATCAAAGCTTAATAATATCGAACAACGATTTAATGATAAATTTGACAAGTTACAAAGTCTGTTAACTGAACAAGTTGTAAAGTTAAATACTACCATATTAAATTCTAAAGATAAACAAATTATGAATACTAAATTTAATACAATATACAGGTAACCCTCGATTAACACGGTAGTTTGGTTCCAAGAATTCTCCGTGCTAATTAAAATCGTGTTAATCGAGACTAACAATTAATACAGTTCATGGGGTTTGGTTCCAAAAAATTTAAAAAATTATTTATGTTTTTGATAGTTTTTATTATTTTCATGCATCCAGTACAAAAAAAGAAGATTGAAATACAAATAGACTTGAAATCAAAAAATAACAAAAAATAGTAAAATAAATTCATTCATTTTGCATAAATTAATTCATTTTGCATAAATATCAAAATAAAAATATGGCATAATTTAAATTGACCATAGATAAGGTTAACAAATTCCATCATAATCACTTTCAACTTCATCATCACTCTCAAAATCTCTGAAAAAATGTGTAATGTGTGGCTGATTCATTTTTACTGGTGCTTCTTCATCGCTTAAATAATTTTCTGACACTTCATTAGTCGCTTGTGGTTTCTGGATTATGGTTATAAAATCAGTGAGAAGAGCCTGTTTTTGATTTTTTTTAAGTTCTTTCTCGACTTCTCGGTAAGGAGCTAAGCATTTTTCTATCTCGCGTTGAATTTTCAGACTACGGTCCATTGACGGATCATTGGCAAGGAAATGGTTTTCTAATTTTTTAGCCATCTCAAATCCTTCTCTTGATGATTTGAGTGTGAAGTTTTGCTCTGCGGCATCAGTCTTAGTATCAGTGTCTGAACTTGGTAAATCCGTATAAGTTTCGTTGACCATCGCCACTAACTCCTCTTCTCCCAAATTTGGTTCGGCTAGCAATTCTTCCACATCCTGAATGGCCAAATCTTCAAATCCTTCTCCGCCTAAGGTATGAGCTAAATCGACAATAGCACGATATTCATCCACCACTGGTTGAATTCTATTATTAAGTAGAACCACTTCAGGCCATATAGGTTTCCAGCTACCGTTTAATGTGGAAGGTCGTAATTCCTCTACAGCCAAAGCAACTATTTTTACACAGTCCAAAATTGTAAAGTTCTTCCATACTTGACTGACGGTTAAGCTTGAATCTGAGTCCATTTCATCTAAAATTTTTTTAAACGTTCGCCTGATGTAGTATGCCTTAAATGTTGATATAACACCCTGATCTAAGGGTTGGGTTAATGACGTTGTATTAGGTGGAAAAAAAACGACCTTGATATTAGGATGACTTAGCTCTTGAGGATGTCCAGTAGCATTATCCAAAACAATAAAACCTTAAAATTAAGATTTTTCCGAAGCATGTACTTCTCTACTTCAGAAACAAAGCAATTCAGAAACCAGTCCTTAAATAGGCTAGCAGTTATCCAAGCTTTTTATTTGAACGCCAATGCACGGGTAATTTTGTTTTGTCAAGAGATTTCATTGCTCTTGGATTTAATGATCGATGAATAAAAAGTGGTTTAGTCATGAAATCTCCAGATGCATTGCTACAAAACAGTAATGTTATGCGATCTTTAGCAGCTTTAAATCCGAGAGCAGTTTTTTCGCTTTTTGCGATATAAGTGCGTTTTGGCATTTTTTTCCAACACAAGCCAGTTTCATCTGCATTAAAAACTTGATCAGCAGTATAGCCGTGTTCCTCTATAATTTTGGCCAGTTCTTTTGGAAATACTTTAGCAGCAGCCTCGTCAGCAGATGCGGTTTCTCCTTGAAGCTTCACATTGTGTAAAGAAAATCGTTTCTTAAAATTTTCAAACCAGCCTTTACTTCCTGAAAATTCACGAATTGGGGTCTGTTGTTCAAACGATTGTTGGGAAGTTGATGGTTGACTAGGTAAAGCTGGCTCTGGTCTGGTTTCTTTTAGATGGTTAAAAATTTAACAGCCTTATACCTGATAACATTTCCATCTAACGGCATTCGCTTTTGCGTATTGTCCTCTATCCAAATCATTAAAGCTTTTTCCATCATTTCCATAATAACGTCTCGAGCATGAGATGTTTTCTTTGCACTTATGGAAGATGCAGCTGCAACGCTTTTCCTTATTTTTTCTTCATTTTTTTTATAGTTCGTATAGTTGCTTCATTGAATCCAAAAGCTTTGGCAACTAAAGTTGATCCTTCACCTTTTCTTAAACGATCTAAAATTTCAACTTTTTGACCAAGAGATATTGCATTTCTTTTTAATTTTGTTTTGGTTGCTTTCGGCATGACGGGCTAGTTTTCTAGAAATTTATGAATTTTACAATAGAATATTAATTAAGAAAAAATCTTACAAATTCGCTGTTGTTCAACTTAATATGTATAGTCCACGACCACTAAAAAATCTTGCTTGAATAAAATTTGAAATGGGAATTATAAAGAATTAAACAAAATTAAACTTTTAAATAAAATTAATCACTTTTATTTATTTTAAAAAAGTCAACTAAGATTTTACAAATTTGAATTTTGAAACCGTGTTAATTAAGGGTTTTTATCAATTTTGAAGCCGTGTAAAATCAAAACCGTGCTAAAAAATATCGTGTTAGACAAGGGTGTGCCGCAATATTTTAACCGTGTTAAAGCGAAATCGTGTTATTCAAGTACCGTGTTAATCGAGGTTACCTGTATAATATAATAAATGAGATGATTACATCATTTAATAAAAGACTTGTCAAATTAGAATCTCATACAACACACATTAACACCACACATAGTATTAGAAAAAGAGCTGCAGAATTAGAACAGAATAAAACATTATTACCCCATACATATAAACATTTTATAGAACCAACTTTAATAACAACAAATAGTAAAGAATGGAGTGTTTTTATGGTTGTAAAGATTATTGATCCTTATTTCTTTTTTTTTGATGATGATAATGAAAGAATGAAATGGTTTGTGAAATGTGATTATAATAGTAAGCTTGAAAAGGGTGATGTTATAATGACTAGTTATGATTTACCACACGGAGATTGGTATGTTAATACTCATTCACATGGACTACATAAAGTTAAAAGTAAGAATATTCATTTTTCTAGTTCACTTGTACAATATATAGATTTAATATTTTATGAAAAAAAGGTTGATGTTGATGAAGTTCGTAAAGCATTGATGGAATTGTATAAAGATATTCTCTCAACAAGAGTTTCTTTTGATATCCGAGTATTGGTGCCAGATGGTGCTCAGAAGAATAAAGTCTTATTTTTTTAATTATTAAAATGGACAAAGTCCAAAAGATGGAAGAAGTAAGAGAAGAAAAAATTTATCCAGAGCTCCCTCCAGAATTGAGATCATCAGGATATTATTTTTCCAAGGCCTCGGCTCCCACAGAACTTGAAATTATGAGAGTAAAAGAATTTAAATCAGAAACCTTACATTTACAAGATTTATTAAAGCATTATAAAAAGATTAAAAATAGATGGAATAAAGGGAATACAGTTTTAAAAATTATAGGTTATTCTTTAGGATTTACATCTGCAATATTAACAGTTATTTTACCTGTGACACTTCCTGCGGCCTTACCAGTTTTAACAATAGCACCTGTAATACTTGGAAGTATTTCTGTAGCTGATGGTTTCTTGACTGAAATAGTTTCATTATCTTATACTTCTAAAAAGAAAAGTTTATATCGTGAAGTTTGTTTATCAATAGAATTAGGAATCTCTAAATTATTTTTATTTCAATTAAAAGCTTTGGAAGATGGAATCTTAACTGATGATGAAATAATGAAATCAAATCAAATAATACAAGATATTAAAAATAATATTAATAGATTAAAAAGTGCTAATGTTATAACTAATGAATATTCTAAAAAAATTAAACGAGAGAAGTGGCTAAAGAATCATACATAAAAAATTTATTGCCCTTCAAAAGGTTGATGTTGTCACTCTTAAATTAATTGTTGACATTTTTAAAAGAAAAAAATCATTTGATAGAATCTGATGTTAACTTTTCGAAATTAGTTTTTAGAACCTCTTTATGATCTTTAAATTCTTTATCACTTAGACCTTTTATATATTCAGGATCAGTATTAAAATATTTAAGTTCTAAACATATAGGATTAAAAACTTGAGAATATAAAGGTTTCTCAATTCTCTCAGGATAAATGATTTCAACATTATAAATATCAAGATCAGTAATCTTTGTACCATATAACTGATTCAATCTATCAAGATTTTTTATTATTGGTATTAAATTATTTCCTATAGGTAGTGTTGTCTTTAAATCACTTAGGATGAATCTCTTATCATCATAATTTGATAATAATACTTTTTGAGATTCTACCAAGTAAATATTATGCTTTTCACTTTTAAGTTGATGTACTTCATCAATTTTATCTTTATGATTTGGATTCAATGTATCTATATAATCTTGATGAGAAAGTTTCTTTGCTACACATCTCTGAATTCCTTTACATCTGTTATCCTTTACAGGTTTTTCTGCTTCTCCCTCGGGGAATATAGGATATTTAAATGTTATTGGAAACTCACCCGTTGAATTTTTAAATATAATTGTATGTTCTTCAAATTTAGGTTTTGTATATGTTTCATATGAATATTGTTTAGAACGAATAAATATTCCATTTTCTATAGGAGTAAAAGGTTTTTCATCTTTAAACGAAAATAATTCTCCAGATGAATTTATTAAATTTGAAAGTATAGGATTTTCAGAGATATCACTTTGTAAATCGTGAGTTCTTATTGTTAAAAACATTGAATCTGTATCCATTGCATGCATTGCTATATTCGATCCATATATGGGTTGTAAGATGTTATAATATGTTTCATACATTTGCAATTTTGAAAGTTCTAAAATTGCAAAGCCGATAAATATTGGTTTATTATATGTTTTCTCAAAATTCTGTAGTTCTACTGCAGTAAGATTTTCAGAAAATACTTCTGCATTTTTAAATGTAGGCTTTCCTAGCATACGATTATAACGGGCTATATCTTTCGGGGTATTTGTCAAGAGTTCAATATGAGTATATTTATCAACATTTTCCATTGTCTTCCCAAAGACTGAATTGTTTAAAAGTTTATAATTATTGTCTTTAAAAAGATTACCTTCTCTTTTTGCAATGTTTCGACAACGAATGTTCTCCTCGATGAAAGCTTTCATGAATGGAGCTTGTTTAAATCTTATAACAGTATGAACTTTTTTTAATATCATTCCTTGTGAAAGATAAAACTGTAGTAAGCGATAATGGGAGAGATAAAACCTTCTATTTGTTTGATCACCGAGAAGTTTGATTGTTGGAGGTTTACCTTGTAACATTTGCCAGATTGAAAGTTCGTTGATATCAATCATTCTTCTTATAGGAGCTAAAGGGAAATATCTTGTTCCTGATTTTATATCATCAGGATAGTCAAGGTCACATTCTACAAAGTATCCTATTGGAGAATCTTTCGGGGTTGAAAGTATTTCTTTTATAAGATCGTCTGAAAGGGTTGTTGGGGGTTCCATCTCAATGAAATCACCCATTGGTAAATATTGAGTCATAATTCCTGAATATAAAGCTGTTGCATCTATATAAAGTATAAATAGAGGATTTTTCATTCCTTCTAATACTTCTTTTAGTTCCTCACTATTAAGTTGTATATGTGCCTCAGGATGTTTAGAAAGTATTCTACTAGTAGTTATTGCATTTCTAGCTTTTATTTCTCGATTACCCATTACTGAAGAGAGTCCTCCTCTAATATTTGTTTTAATCAAATTAAACATATCGAGGTCGGTTAAAAGATCTATAACTTTATCACGCTCTGGAAGATCTGAAGTCCAAATGGTATATAATAAAGTATCCCAAGCTAAAGAGGGAGCTGTTATATAATTGTAAGGTTTAAGAACAAAAGAGTTTGTAAATTCTTCAAAGCAATCTGCTAGAATATAAACATCCAAGGATAGGTACATGTCAGTATATTCTCCTAAAGTTTTACAGTTGAAAAGATGAAACATTTTATTTGCTCGAGAATATTCTTGATCTGTAATATGATATTGTTGAAGTTGTGAAAAGAATGTTTCTTGGTTAGGAAGACTTGTTTCATTATATCTTTCAAATGAATTCATATGATCATATGGATATATTCCTTTTGCTAAACATGTAGGATATTCTTCTAGAGGAATATTATTTTTTTCCAAGAATTCTCGAGTGATTTTAAAATATTCTGGTTTCATTGTTTTTGCCACTGCATCTAAAGACATTTGGAGAAAGTTTAACGAGTCTATAAATTTTAATTTTCCATATTCTACTGATTTATATTTTTCCTTTGTTAAGCCGATAACTTTGAAAGAGTTTTTAGCATTTGCTGCTAAATGTTTAATAAATAGATGTATGTCATAACCAAAAAGATTATGAAATATAACAGGTACAAATTTGGGAGTATGACAATTAAGATTGCAATTTCTATGAGCTGCTCCTCGATAATTATTTTCACTTTTTAAATGATCATGATCTATAACTTTTGCATTATCTTGTCCTTCATGAAATAATCTTGTTTCTTCTGCTTCTATTTGGTCAATAGTTAGAGATCTAATATCAGAATGACTTTCAGAGAGAGAGAGTTCCTCAAAGGGTTGTTTACACATCCAACAATTTGAAGCGTTTTCATATTCTTCCTGTTGTTGTTCTGAAATATTTTGAGGATAGCTTGTTTTTAATACTTTAAATATTTCGTGTTCTAAGCTATTTATACTTTTAGTAAAATGATCTAGAACCTCTTCTGAAGAAGTTCCTCTAAATGAATATTCTCTAGATTTTATGAGTTCAGGATAATTACTTTTAAATAATAGTTTATAAGCAGATGGTAATTGTTTAGCTTGTTTGATACTATTGGGTTTATTCTTTTTTCTTAGAAAGGCTTTCATCCTTGTTGGTTTCATCTTCTGTTTAGAGGCTTTCCATTCATCCATGAGTTTATATTTTTCTATTATTTTTAAATATTGTATAATTATATCTTGTTCGCGATTTATACATTCAAAGTCTCCATAGACACAGCCTACTGTTTGTAGTAAATTTGAAAAGTTTTTAAAATGCATCTTGGGATTATTAGGCATTCTAATTAAAGCTGGATCATCTTTTTCACAAAATCTTGAATGTTTAATCATAGAGCTTTTAGTTGTTGAATAATGAAGACATCTTTTACATGTTCCTCCTCCACTAGTTGGATTCTCTGGTGATGTAAAAGCTTGAAAATTTTTTATTAAAACATAATGTTGATTATTTTGTTGTTCCAAGATTAAAAGATATATCTCCCTATCTCCACTATCTCTAACTTCATAATCAGAAATATAAATTGGAATAATATCTTTCCTTCCATATCCCCATCCTTTAACATGTTCATAAATATTAAGTTTAAGATTATTTAGTTTTTCAAATTCTGGAATGTCTTCTAGTTTCATTGGGTGAGTGAATCCCTTGGAAAATATTAATTCATTTTCATATTGTTTGTAGTGTTGAACTCTTTGGGGATTTTCAGCTTGAGGATGTAAATATGCAAGTATTGACCACATGAAACATTTGTTATCACCATTCTGTACATTTATAACAGCCCTAGATTTAAAGGGTGTTTGAATATAAGATTTAGGATTTGGAGGTAATCCCCTCCAATAATCAATCACTAAAGATTGGAAAGAGTTGAATATTAAGTTTGATTCTCCTAATTCATTTTCAACCTCTTCTTGTTTTGCTTCTACTGCTTGAATTATTTCTTTGATGGTTTTATCAAATCCTTTAGTTGAAAATAAATATTTAAAAGGTATTGCGATTTCAACATCTAAAGGAGTTGTGTTTTCTTCCACACCTCTCCAATATTTTGATTTTATTGTGATTTTATATTTTATAACATTATACCTTGTTGGTTTATAATCTTCTAAAGCTCTAGTGAAAGAATTTTTAATATTTTTTTTATTTCTCTTTATATATTCTCCAGGAGTTGCAGGTCCACTGATTTCTGATTGAAATTCATCTATGTGATTAAATTCATCCCAGTTATATTTTTCTTTTTCAACATGATCGGGTTCTCCTTCTGAATGGCATTCTTCAACGTCAGAATTTTGTTTTTTATTTTTATATTCTTTTATATGTTCTAAATAATAGAAATTTAGTTTTGTTGAAAAGTTACAATGAGGACATGTAAATATTTCTCTATTTTTCCCAATACAATTTTCAAAATGTTTATTATATCCGGAATGTAGAAATCTTCCTTTACATTTAGGACAAAGTTTTGAATTTGTATCATTAAGATTATTTTCTTTTAATAAATGAGCTTTCGATTTTAAGTGAGAAATTAATCCAGTTTTATTTTTAAAAACTTTATTGCAAATATTACAATTCATTTTTTAGAAAAATTTTTTTATTGGATACTCTGTTTTCATTTTTTATTTATTTTTCTATTTTATTTTCATAATGTGACAGTATAATTTTTAGATTTTTATAATAAAATTTTAAAAAATGATAAAAATCAGAACTCCGATAGCGCAGTGCGAATAGACTGGCATTGTGGTTCAAATGCTAGCGGTTCAAATCACATCTGAGGTTAGTTTTTTTTCAACATAAAATAATATTAAAAATTTGAAAATAATATTGAAAATGGTGTGGGTATCTTAGATTTATATTTTATTTTATTTATTTTTATTTTATTTTATTTATTTTATTAATTAATTATTTTTTAAACATAAATATGAAAAAAAAAATATTGAAACGGGTGATGGTGGCGAACCGGTAATTATCGCCACCAGTCTTTCGAACACCCCCGGATCGATTCTATAATGTGCACATTTATTTCTTGGTTGTTTTCGGACCTCTTTCGGATTCACTTTCGAATTCATTTGTACTTTCGAGCAGCACACTTAAAACGCCGATGAAATCGTATTCGAGCGAGAAGCGAATAATAAGGTGTGCTGCTATTATCGAATTGATTCTGATTATGGGCCTGGCCAGTTTGTATATTGGAAGAGATTTGATAAACGAAAGAGGTTGAAATAAAAAAAAATGATCCGGATCAAAAAAAACTGTTGAGAGGACAGTGGAAAAAAAAATACCACTGTCCTCTCAGAGCAGTTTTACTATTTTCATAAAATTTTTTATTCGATAAAAGTATAGATTTTAGGGCGTTTTTTTAATAGTTTAAGTGAAATGGAGGCATGAAAGCTTGGGGGGCTGTGTTGGTTAGGGATATATACACACTACTAATGTAAAAATTATAAAAAAATTTTAAAAGTTTTTAGTAAAACAACCAATGAGAATTAAGAGAAAGGAAATAAAAGAAAGATTGAAGGGTATTTTGAAGAAGAACATTGCTAAATTCCAGGAGATTGACAAGGAATATCGTATAGTCGAAAATTCTTTCATTAAATACATTATTTGCAGCAAAAGGCTTAAATTATCATTTTATTGTTTTAAATAATAAATGCTGCTACCAAGCAATCATCATTTTATACTATTAATAATAATAATAATAATAATAATAATAATAATAATAATAATAATAATAAATAATAAAAATAATAATAATAATAATAATTAATAATAATAATAATAATTAATAATAATAATAATAATAATAATAATAATAATAATAATAATGATAATAATAATAATAATAATAATAATAATAATAATAATAATAAATTATCTGGTAACATTCTTATGAACAACTTTTAGTAAGCAATAAAACTTAATTTTCTGTTTTAATTTTAATTAATTACTTTCAGCACTGAAATTTCCCGCGTACAAATTTCACATTTTTCTGCATTTTGTTAATTTGTTGTGAGCAGACAAATTTAATTACTTCCTAATCAGGATGAAAGAATATATTTTTGAAATTCCCATTCGTTGCGACAGTGAAGCGTGTAGCTGGGGGAGGAGAACGATTAAGCTTTTCAATGATTTCGGACAATTTTTCAGTTTCCCTTCATTAATAGCACTATAAATCAGTATAAATAAGGCTGGGATAGAAGCATGACGAATAATGCATGACATTAACCGTTTGTAGGTCAATTTAAGAGCAATTCAAGGTCAAAATCGTTGGCTGCTAAAATATGTATGTCATTAGACGTACAAAAATGATAATTATGACTTTTTGACTTTTGCCTTGCACAAATATTTGTGGTAGACGTGGAATTAGCTTGACGGTTGTGTCTGTACATTGATCTAAGTGATCTAAGGATCCATTGACATTGCCTTATTTCGATAATTATAAAACTTTGAAATATGACATGAAAAAGGGGATAATGGAAAATTTAGGTTTGTGTCTAATTCATGCAGTGGGTAATTAGTAGCCCCTGTTGAAAACCCTTCTCAATTAGTAAATTTCTATCTGAACCAGTTGGTAGAGGATCAAAAGTTGTGAAAAATGTGAAACTCAAGTTATAGTAGGAGAATATTTTGATCTCAAACTTTTTTCTATATGTACCGAGGAGCCATTATCGTTATGTCAATCTGAAGAACGCACTATAATCATACCTAACGCATTTTTGTACGGGATTATGGTCTCAACCTTTTTCTATATTGTGCAGTAGTTCACTATAACTATAGAATACACTTATACTATAGCAAGGGGGTATTTGAGTTTCAGGCATGCAAATTGTACATGGCATTGATTTCAAAGTATTTTCTACGAGTAAAAAGGGGATTCATTGATATTATTGAAGCGAAACCAAATTGACCAATCATAGAAATATCTGCTCCAGCAGTCAAGGCTTCCATGAAAGCTTTGATATCTGATCTGGCGATTGTACCAAGATTGCTGATGAGTTCAGCTTTGGTCATACCGACTCCAGTATCGTACAATGTCAAAGTATTGGAATCTTTATCTGGAATAACTTTAATCATCAACTCTTTTTGGCTCTCCAAGACTTTATCAACAAACTTTATCAAGAGCATCACTGGCATTGGAAAGCAATCATATAAGGAAGATTTCTTTGTTTATATTATTTATATTTACAAGAAACGCTATCAACAAAGAAATTTAAAAATTAATTAAAATAATTCAATTTTGTATGTTAATTTTAATGAAAAAATAATGATAATTTTGACTAATTTATATATTTTATAGGGAATTTAAGGATAGATTTGAGGCGGTTATCGTCAATTTTTGTTAAACAATGGGGAATTCTTATTATTTAAATGCCGATGATAAAGAATGTAATTATAGTATTTTATAGAAATTTGATCCTTTATGATTTATTGGGTTGGACCTTGATACCAAGGGGTAGGATATTGCCATTTAGTAATCCCTATGTAGCCGTGATTAGAGTTGTTATAATAACTATGAGTTAAATGGGCTTCAAGTTATGATTTATGGAACACTTCACATATCAATTGGACAATTTCATTCCCTTTCTAATATCCCTTTATTGCAGGACAGTTAATTGACGGCGTCTCCATTATATTATGTGGCAAATTTATTTCATTTTATTTATTAATCGTAATCATGTTTAAATGGCGGTTATATTGAATGTGTAAAAGTTAATAGCTGACTTCCTAATGAATATTGGTGTAAATAACATTTTTCGCTACAAACCATTATTTTGGTGGCCCAATGTTTTATTTCTGGCTAATCAATTTCTCTGTTAGTCATTTCTTTAAATTAGGTGATGTTATTATTATTATTATTATTATTATTATTATTATTATTATTATTATTATTATTATTATTATTATTATTATTATTATTATTATTATTATTATTATTAATATTATTATTGTTATTATTATTATTATTATTATTATTATTATTATTATTATTATTATTATTATTATTATTATTATTATTATTATTATTATTATTATTATTATTATTATTATTAATGATACCATTCGATTATATTTTGATCCCATTCTTGACAACAACTCGAATGTAGAACTATAGTTGATGGCCCCCGACTGTGTTACCACCGCCAGTTGATTTCTCAGAGTTCTCCATGGTAAGTCTAGTTGTAGAACTGCCGCCATGATATTACACCAATGTTGACACTCAATCAAACCTGTAAAGCTTAAAATGAAGCCCCTTAATTTGTTTGGACTGTTTACCAGAATTGTCTCCATCACATGCCAGGAACTCCGACATTAATTGACTGCGATTTGTAAGAATTTTTGTCCGAAGTTCTCGCAACGCTGATTCTTCAATTGCGTGAATTCTGTAATAAACCTCTATCAAATTAATTTTATATTCAATAATTTGTAATTTTCACTATTATTTCCATTTCACTCTTTTGCATTAACCTTAATCGGAATTGATTTAAACAAAATGAAAATGAAAAATAATTGATTATTATTATTAATATTATTATTATTATTATTATTATTATTATTATTAATATTATTATTATTATTATTATTATTATTATTATTATTATTATTATTATTATTATTATTATTATTATTATTATTATTATCATTATTATTATTATTATTGTTATAATTATTATATTATTATTATTATTATTATTATTATTATTATTATTATTATTATTAATAATAATAAAATTTACAATTAATTACATTACTTTAAATTACAACAGCAAATTTAATATTGTCAGATCGGATCGGGCTCCAATCAATAAAATGAATGAAATATTTACGGATCATTTCAAAAAACGAATTCACAATATAAAGGTTCCGAAGGACTGTTACCCAAGATTGAAACGATTGGGCCACCTATTGCAGAACGAACGTGTCAATTATGATGTTCAATTCTTGACATGATCCATAGAAGATTTGAGAAGCTATAAGACAAAACATTCGACCAAGTAAAAGTAAAAAGGTAGCGCCAATAGTAATTGTTAAAAAGAAAAGTGAGACTATTGTGTCTAAATATACTCTTGTCAATCTGCCAGATTATTCCATTTATTCCAAACCTTAGTGTTCAATCGCGAATTCATAATAACACATAAACCTTTTATTTTCATATCCATGTTTAAATCTAAATCGAGCTGCTTCCATTTGTGCACGACATACTTGAGATCGATAATCAGGGATCATAGCAGTCATAACACCTCCAGTACTTTCAGTAATATTAAACAATCTCGTAGCTGAACTCTTCTCAATCATTTTATTTGGAACCTGTCTTTGTGTAGCTACACATAAATTTGATCTCATATTATTCCTTTCTGAACACAAAACAATATCGATTCGGCCATTTTGATCTTGAGCACATTTCAACAAATTTGTTTGATCCATATTCAATTCACCAGGTACAGATTGAACTAATTGTCGGTCTCGAGATAATGTGATTAGAGAGAATCCATTACCCAGAATTTTAAGAGATTTGCTAGATCTGATAACATCGTCTTTACAAATAGTTTCTATTTCCATTTTGCTGCGGGTTCTATTCAACCTTGCCACTAAATCATCGAGATCCATCAATCCCACGTTATATTTAGATGTTGCCATTGTAAATTCCAAACAAAATCGAAGAGAAATCGTTAAATTCAAAAAAATATATTCAGTAAAATTCAAATACAAATCATTCGACAAAAACTTCAATTCAAAAATAAATCCATTCGAATGAGCCAAAAAATTCAAAAAAAAGGCATGCGCACACAGACGCGGACAAGCTAAATTAAACATTCGGTTGCATCAACTTTAAAGGTATCCTATGATTGTTATTTTTTATTGCCATCCACAATCTTACGCGTCTGTGTGCGCACACAACCAAAACAAAGAAAAGAAAAGCGCACACAGACGCGAATTAAACACTTAGTGTATAAATTGCAATATCTTGCTTGCATCGTTCTCATAATCCTTTACAAAACTTTGTCAACGTTTTCCTACCTATATTAACTTCTCTCAACATTTGTACTTAGGAACTTGAAAAAGTATTTGTAAAATACTTTTGAACGATATCTTCAATTGAGAGAGCCAGGATTCCTTTCGTAGTGAATGGTAGACTTTGTATTCATCATCTGCCGACTTCAGGTATATAACTAAGTGTCCATCAATGTTTTGTTTCATTTTTAGCTATTTGCATGCTGTTTAAACATTGGGAACAGCTCATAACGCTTTTTAGTATTTCTTTTTCTTGCAAATATCTACATTGATCATATTGGTTTCCATTTATTATAGGCTCTATATTCGTTACCAAATAATTAGAATTCATTAGGGATATTAAATATCATGTTATTTCATTGACTCTCGGGGGTAAATAATGTGTTACAACTTCATTCAGTTACAAAGCCAGATAAATAACCCTAACCGAGAAGATGTCATTATCAAGAATAGCGAAAAAATAACAAAAAAAATCAGATAAAAAGATAAGCAAAGATAAACAAAAACCACATTTCAAAGGATCTTATAGTATATATATATATATGAGAGCACAAATAAGAATGACGATTCAAACAATGCATGAATGATCATTTAAAGTCTTCAGTTACAATGAGGATTTGGTAACATCAAATTTACAAGCATTCGAATGTTGTTACAGACTTTGTAAAGAGACTGGAAGCTGCGCATGTCATGGAAAATCCTCCATAAATTTCCAAAGAAATGTTACTAGTCAAAGTTTTCGCGGTCTTTTCTTCAGGATGAAACTTTATGTGATAATTGCAGATCAAAAGCAGATAAAATTTATTTTCTTGTAATCGATATCATTTCTGAAATTAGCAAAAAGAAAAAGAAAAAAGTAATAGAAACAAAGACTATTAGTACAAAATAAGGAGAACGAAAAATTTTAAATGAAGAAGATATAAATGATATAAAGAAACCAAAACAGGGCAGAGAATGAAAAGCAAAGTGAATTGAATGAGAAAAAAATTCAGAGTGCAAAAATATGGTGGGCAAGAAAATTATAATAAAGGAAGAACGAAAAGAACTAAAGCCCGAGGTTGGAAAGGAAGAAAGTTTAGATAAAAGTTTTTAGTATTTACAGCATTAAAAAATAAAAAATGGAAATAAGTCTATATGCTATCAGTATACAGGGCTATGTTGTTGAGGTTGATATAGTTTGTATTTTTCTCTCAAAGTAAGAAACAAGAAAAATAAATAGATGAAAAATTATTTGTAAACAAAATGGAAAAACTCGAGAAAAAAGGCTAATCATAAAAACATTCTGAAGCAAAAGAAGACAAATTTCAATTTGTAACTTGACAATTGAATAAAGAAGAAAATACAAGAGAAAGGAAAAAGAAAAGTAAAACAGGGAAATGTTTTTTTATTTGAGTAAACATAATAATAAGGAGGCAAAAATATCTTTTGATAATTTCCAATATATATTTGTTTCGCCCGATCTACTGTGTGAGACGTGTGGTCGCTTTTTTGTGGTTTGCTTCTGTGTGCGCGTTTTAACATTTAATTCTTATCGCATCCGTGTGCGTGTTTGTCTTTGACATGTTTTGTGTGTTTGCGTCTGTGTGCGCGTTTGTCTTTTATTGGATTTAATTTTAATTGGATTTTTAATAATTGATATTAATATTGATATTGAATTATTATTGAATATTACTATTATTCATATTAATATTAATTGACTATTTTTATATTTTTATATTTTATTTTGATTTTGAATTGTTGAACCTCGAATATTATTTAGTGTGAATTTTAGCATTTCCCAATACAGGTTATTTTGTTCTTCCAAATTCTGATATCGATTCAAAAATATTTTCGAAATATTCTCTTTTGTTACAGAGAAAGTTATGCATGACAGCTGTTAAAGATGAACCAATTTTGATACCAAAGCATATATAGAAGAAACTTTAGTGAATACAGAGATAAAATCGATGAAGTGGATATGAAAGGTCCTTTTAGCGATTCGATCATTGATTCATTGAACGGAAATAATATCAATCGGAATTCACTGAGAAAGAGAGTGAGAAGCGGTCGGCGAATTAATTCGAATCTCAATGAACAAGTTCATTCTAGTGAACACAAATTTAATCATTTGATGAATTTCAACACAAGTTATAAAGATATGCATTTCATGAAATATCGTAGCAAATCTTCTAAATGTCTGAAAATTACTGTTGAAATTATAATCAATAATTATTATAATTATATTCTATTTCACATTTTGCTCATATTCCGACTCGCCAATACAGAAGGGATTATTTAACGGGAAATAACCTTGAAAGAATAGTGAAGTTTCACAACAAAGAGAAAATTTACCCTTCATTAATTAGAATATGTTTCTGAAATTCTTTCTTCGCATTGAAAGAAATTATTTTTGGTTCGAGTGATTTTGTAAATTTGACAAAGGCGCCTTTATTAGATCCGGTATCATAATAATTTGAAGCTGAAAATATGGTTAACACTTCATCTTTGTGACACCATTCGTATCCCAAAGGCTTGCATTCATGTGACCGAATGAGGAGTCGAAATTTGTATTTCTCCAGAAATTGATGAGTGATATCTGGGCCAAAATAGCATCCTCCTCCTCTGAATAAATTTTGTCTACATCCTTTTTGGGGTTTCGGATCACTCCAAAGGATATCGAGAACCTAGGTGAAATATATCTTTATTTGCTCAAGGAATAAAAATTTTAATAATTAAATGAAAACATTCTTCAAACTTTATTTATTTGTTTATTTAATTATTTACAGGAAACAAATATTCCTCAGAGTTAGTAAACAAATTAATTAAATATGGAATAATCAATATAACCTTTTAATCTTAATTATTATTATTATTATTATTATTATTATTATTATTATTATTATTATTATTATTATTATTATTATTATTATTATTATTATTATTATTATTATTATTATCATTATTATTATTATTATTATTATTATTATTATTATTATTATTATTATTATTATTATTATTATTATTATTATTATTATTATTATTATTATTATTATTATTATCATTATTATTATTATTATTATTATTATTATTATTATTATTATTATTATTATTATTATTATTATTATTATTATTATTAATTATTATTATTATTATTATTATTATTATTATTATTATTATTATTATTATTATTATTATTATTATTATTATTATTATTATTATTATTATTATTATTATTATTATTATTAAAAATGACAAATCCTATTTGACTCACTTGAAGCCATTCAGTTTGATCCATCTCACTATCAGAAGGGCAACTCAGGGCCGAGATGTACTATGTAATTAGGTCATAAAAAAACAGCAGCTAATTCAAACCTTTGATCTGTCGATATTTTTGAGCGTTTCTAATTCAATCCTATTTGAAATCCCTCCATGGCAAATAAAAATCTTGTTGCTAATTATCGTTGCTAGTGGCAACCAACGAAAAATGTCTGCGAAAAGATTTATGATGGAATTGGCATGTGCCTGAAATCATCATAAAATTGTCAATTCGTGTTGCAGATTTTCAGAGACAATTATTTTTCATTTGTACATTTTATATTTAATCAAACTATTTACCTAAAATTATTGAGGTTTCTAGAATCGGATGTTACATGACTTACATGATTCGGCACAAGATTCAGCCCAAGATTAGGCACAAGATTCAGCCCAAGATTCAACACAAGATTCGTTACAAGATTCGAGTAATTAACGATTCACTTGATAATGGCAATGAGATTGTTGAAATATATCGTATAAGTGATGTTCAAGTGCCGATATTTAATAATAATTTAAATGGGAGTAATAATTTGTGAGCACGTAGCCCAAAAAAGGAAAATGTCTCCCACTCCACTAAAAGAGGCCCCTGCGAAGGATTAAATTGTATACTAAAAAAAATTTACTTGCCCTAAAAATATTTCTATTATCGATTTCACAGAAATTGTCTCGACAGATTTCAAAGACTTATAGCTCATTCGATGTGCAAAAATCTCTTATACAAATTGTTAACATTGATTTAAAAAATAAGAAATTATCAAATTAATCAATAAAAATTTATTAAAAAAACAAACAATTAAATTTTATTCTTATCAATCTTCTCCACAGATTTTGACAAATAATGATTTCTGTCATTCTCTCGATTACTATTAATTCTTTTTCAATTCATATCGATAATTTTTTTTTAATTGCCTTTTTTATGGAAAAATCATTTTTAGACATTTCCCTTTGATGCTTAATAAAAAGTAAATGAATTCCATATATAAATGTATTTTCAAAAGTCATTGAACGAAAGCATCGAAGAAGCCTCCAGTTGTCCTTAACAAAACGATAACTACAAAATGTCGCACAGCTTGCTCACAAATGTGCTGGAGCCATCTAGTAAGAGTCATAATATTTACCAAGATCTTTTTTGGTATCATTTACCAAATTCTTATGTAATTTAGTTAAAAGTGCATGATATATTTCAAACAAATTCAGAAATTCAAATAAATCCTCAACCGAATGGGACATCACAACGCCTGAACGTTCCCGAATTATCAACAACTTCTTTGAATAATTAATTAATTTAATTAGTTTATATTTTTGTAATAACTATACCTAGGGGCATCACATCAATTTTTAATTATTATATTCATCTTTAACTTTTTATTTCTTACCCCCCCCCCTCATACCTTTTCCCGAGAAAATATTAATTTCGGATTTAAATTTATTTTATTTCTAATTCAAGTTTTTGTGTTTTACCAGTTTTGCATTTGAATTTTTGCACCTGTAAGTATATATTTCTGCATTCTTACGTAAACCTAACAAATGTAATCCTAATAATTAAGTAACTTACTTTATGTTGCAAATTAGCACCTCTAGAAATTATGTTTGCAAGTTGTCAAGGTTGAAATGTGAGTATAAATGATTAATCAAATAAAAACAAATAGAAAAGCATTTCATCTCACTTTATATTTGATTTGAACCTCCTTGATGAATCCGTACCTAAATGAATGCAATAAATAGACATAGTTTCGGTTAAATATTATCATTTATCAATTTCATCTTATTTTGTTTTGATTCGACGTTTTCTTAAAAGTCCAAACTGGGTTGGCATCAAAGAACTCTAATCTTTGAGTCTGTAACATGAACAGAATCCTTGGACTTATTCATCCTACTAATACACTAATACACGTCCTCGCAATGGACATAACGGAAAACTGGTTACAAGAAAAAGACTTATTGGCGTATAACTAAAGGTTGTCTAAATGTAAGCAGTAAAATTCACTCACTTTTTCAGTATAAGGAAAAATGTGAGCCATATCTGGGAATTTTCTCATAGGAACATGATGGAGAACTATGTATATTGTATGTATCGATTGTTGTTGTTAAATTAAATAATCAATAAATTATTAAATTAAATTCTAAATCTTAATATTTTAAAAATAATATATTATTTTAATTATAATTTTTAAAAGAATGAAATGTTTTTATTAAAAAAATTTTTTTATATAATTAATAATTATAACAATAAAATTGTTTAAAAATCCTTAATTTACATAGTTATTTTATCCCACCTGATGATGACAGGAAAACTGTCGTAATATATCGTGAAAAGAATGATTGATTGGCGTTTTATTATAATTAAATCATTATCATGTATGTTTAACTATTAATTAAAAAGCTATAATTAAAATATTTTAAAATCTATAAATATATTTATTATAAATTGAAAATAATGATTTATATTTAAATTCGAATTTTAAAAATATAGGATAACTGTAAATAAATATATTTGAAATAATATTATTGCATGTTGAATTTGTATGTCTGATTATTATGTAATGTATGTCTGAATGTCAAAGGTGTAATATTGTATTACTGATGCACTTACAATATAATTGCTTACTCTGGAGGGATAATCAGTTTTTTGATATTAATAAATTATATGTCTCCGAAGTCTTTTAACAAAGAATATTTCTATTAAATAAAATTTGTGCATAAAATCTATAATATTTATAGATTTTCTATCCTAAGTGATAATGACAGGAAAACTGGAAATATATCGTAAAACAAATGTTTCAGCGGCACTTTCTAATAAATAAATAATTATGTAGAGTAATGGTTTGATTAATAAATCTGAAAATGAAGTGATATTTGTTTATCTATTCTAATGCAACAATTTGCAATTTCCCCTAAAACTTATTATAACATGCAGTGACATACATACAAATTACGTATAAAATTAATTGTTTATTATATTATTATATTCAATAAAATTAAACATTATACAAAAGAAATATAAAACCTTAAGTTCATTATTTTGTCCTCGTGATTGCCACGGTTCAAGAAAATACATCCTGGATATAAAATCAAAAATGAAAAGAGTATTACAGCAATTTCAACTGAATGTTTTCCTCTATCGATGAAGTCCCCATTGAAAACGTAAGGATTACTTGGATCCGGGTACCGATTCTGAAATTTCAGGAAATGAGCCACGGAAATGCATAAATAGGAATTACTTCTTCAAAAATATAAATGAGATCTTGCAGTTGACCATGAAGATCACCGCATATTGTGATATGCTTGAATATACTGAGGTCGGTTTCTGATATGTTTGGTTTAGTCTTGAGAATGCTTCTTGTTTGTACCAACAATTCAAACAGATAATGTCCGTGGAGAATCTTAATCAAATACGTTTATATTTTTATATAATTTAACCTATCAATCTCTATTAAGTTATAAAATGTTTATTTGTTTGACTAATGTTGCCATATTATATAATATATTCCTCATGTAATTATTGTCTGAGTTATGAATATCATTGTTATTTCTCTAGCTTTGATGATTCCTTGACAACTAGCAGACAGTAACACTTTGACATTCGTTTTTTTGAATTTTTATTCTTTATTCTTGTCTTTGAATTTCCGATACTAAATCATATTTCCTTGAAGATTGAGAGATCTGTTGGATAAGTTGATGTGTCAAAACGATTTTCATTAACTATTGTTGTAAATAATATATTTAAATTGATAATAATTTCCAGTATTTTATATGCAATATTATCATATCCAGGAAATCTTTTAGCAAATGATAAATAATTATCAACCCGTTTCACTAAACTTGCTGTAAAAAATTAACTAAGTTTTTCGTAATATTTAATACCTGATATCAACTCTTACAGCATATCAATTCTATTTTACTGGTTTAGTTAACATTCGCTGTTTATATGGGAGCGTTTGTTATATCCACCTGCGCGTTGCATACACGAAAATACAATAAAAGATAAACAATTTCATTTAATTAACCACTAAAATTGTTCCCAGATTAAATTAATTTTTACTTACACCTGTTAAACTATTATTGTTAGATGTTTAATGTGATTGAACTCATATCCAAAATTGTATTCATTATCACAATATTGTTTAATATTTACACACATTTTTCGGCATTGAATCAAACAATCTTAATTTATCAGAAAAATTTAATATTAAAAGTCAAATCGAAATAATTTTTTTATTTAAATTTAAATTTTACAATTAAAATCTTATTTTTTATTTTAATTATTTTTGCCTTAATTCATTTGAAATTTATGGTTTACAATTAAAACATATTTTTATTCTTAATTATTTACGACTTAAATTTTAATCATTCTAACAACTCACTTTAAAACAATTCGATTTGTGCTCAGCCCTGAATTTACAAATAGGTACACTAGGCACATGCCTAAGGCGGCACAAAAGTTAGTATGTAACCGATAAATAAAATTCAAATTTTTAAAAAAATAATTTTTCGTTGCTCTAGGATTGAATATTTTAAAAATAAATGTATAGAAAATATAAAATTGAAAAAATAAATTCAAATATATTTTGTTCTAGTTTTGTTATTGTGGGTACATAAGAAAAACATGATTTTAAGCGTTTTAGAGAAAATTGAGTTTGAAGAGATAATTAATACATTTGTAAATCAAAAAATTAGAAAGAAAATATAAATAAATTAAAATCATTAAATAATACAATGTTCTTTTTATTTAAATTCAAATTACACTAAAATTGTTATAAAGTGCTTAGGAGCGGCACATTATTAAATCCGACGCTGATTGTGCTTCTGCATTGATGACAATGTATAAAAGAAATGACTGAGATCATTATAACTGGGATTAAAATTTTGATAATATTTTTGATCTAATCAATCATAATTCATTTTTGTTTTAAATGAGTAATAATCAATTAAAAATGCGCATGAAAAGTACACGGTTTCCATATTTCTATCATGTGATTTCACAAAGGCAACACCTGTTAAAATAAACATAAGCATAGAGCCATTTTTCGTAAAATTATCAGAAATAAAAAATTAATTATTCCAAAATGAAAAAGTTTGCCTACTTAGTGAAGGTGATAATATGGCCAAATGTATTTCATGTCTAAAAGAACGCAAATGTATCGGTTGCCGTAAAAGAATCAAAACTGATTTTAACCGAAAATGTTATTGAGAAACATAACAGTGAGAAAAAACTGATTATTTTAAAGAAAGTTCCGTTCTCCTCGATTTGATACTTGCTAGAATGACATCTATCGATGATTTGTCTGTTAATGATGAAACGTTTGATGCATTATGCTTTCTAATTTTTTTCTTTGAAAATCAATAAAAATACATTTATTTAATACAAGCGAAATATGGTGAGAGGATTAGTTTGTCATGCATAATCTTTGTCATCCACGTTTATCAATTCAGTGAAAAGTACTGATTCTTTGGTTGTGTTGCTTCTTAAAATTGGATATTCTAAAAGAGACCATAGATAAATGGATGTTGAATACTCATGATCTTTGCACAGGTTTATCTGAAAATATTGATCCTATTTTTGATAGTGAAGTTAATATTTTGTCAAGTTCGGAAGGTGAAAAACTCAGATCAAAAATATGTGTTGGTATTACCTTATTCTGAAGGTTTCAGAGAATTCAAGCATAAGATTCTTAAACATGTAGATAAAACTATATTTAGGATTGTTTCAACGTCTTGCAAGGTTGGTAGCATGTTCACTAATAAGTCCTCAACTCCAATTGGTGGTGTGTTCAGAACTTGTGCATCAATTTTCATGTAATGTATGTAATGCCACAGATATTGGAGAGACTGCCCGTCATCTTTGCACTCGAGTTCTTGAGCATTGCTGATGGAATGAATTGACTCACATTTGTGATCATTTTAGGAAGTGTACCAGTAAAAAAATAAATATTGCTGATTTTAAGATCTTGTCGAAGAGTTTGAGTAATTACTGGAAACGAGTAACATGCGAGGCGTTGGTAATTAGAATTTTAAATCCTATAATTAATATTCAGAGTTCAGCCTACAGGGATTTTGAATGTATTTCAATAATTAATCTTGTATATTGAATAATTGGGATGATGTTATTGTTTGTTAAATTTTTTGTAAATTTTTAATTCTTAATTTTAAATTTAGAGTAATTTTTTATATTAATTTTATAAAAATAATTTTTATATGAGAATTTTAACGATTTTGTGTTTTTAAAATTAAATTGATTTTTGTATGATTAAACAAATGTTTTTTTTTTAAATTACTTTATGATACAGTATTCATACGATTATTAGTTGTTAACTTGTTTGAATATTATTATTTTCATTTAGTCGTGATTAATACGATTCCTAGCATGAAGAAGACTGTTAAACGGTTGCAATATATAGCAATGTTATATTTTAATATACTTAGTTGGCAATTTTCTACTATAAAAACTTTGCCTTCGTTCTGTGATTATTTATTTAATAAAATACAATATTTATAAATCATTCCAATTCTTATGTCAATAATCGTCTATGTTCATGGCTATAACCATCAGCTCCTTCAAGGTTTACAAGACGGAAAGGATCATCAAACATATAATTTCTTAGGCCCAAGCTTTGCTAACATGTTTATTTTGAACATTAGTGTCATCCTTTCAGCATTTTGTGCATTTATTGTATCCAAGGTAGGAATAATTAATAAAATTTCTTGCATCCAAGTTAGTCAGGCAAATATTTATGTAATCATATCTAAAAGAGTCACCTTAATTAGAAAAGATCTGTAGCCCTAAGCCTGAAACAAATAAATGATAATATCCCTTCGGAATCAAACTAATTTGCGTCCCCTAAATTATTCCCTAGAAACTTCATCATTAAATTGAATTTTCTCTCCTAATCGCGCTGTTTTCCTGTATTGCCCAACAGAAATGGAAAATTTGCTTTAATTAAATTAATTTCTTCACAAATTCGCTGAGTAATTAAATATAGTAAAACAAGAAAAAGCAAACTCACCTGTTCATTATTGAAAGCATTAATTAATGAGGTAATCACTTTGAGAGTGAGCGGAAACTGAATAATCGGTCCCGAATAGTCCGTTTCTAATGGAATATCATTCTCGTATTCACTGCTTCCTGAATGAGGGTTATTTGAGAGAATTACTAAATACATAACGATTATCAAGGCAACCTTTATAGGAGGGCTAACGCTCTAATAACAGTTTAGGCTAAGGCAAATTGTAGAATTTGTTTAATTTTATACTAACAAAACTTATTAAAATGAAAAAGAAATAAAGTTTGAATCATTTTAAATGTTTGAATAAACTAGGAAAAGTTCACTTGTTTATAACTAGGTTTAAGGGTTAAAATGATTGACATCAATTGTAGTCTTACCTGTTCATTATCGGGACCCCCAGTAAACAATTCAAAAATAAATATTAATAATAATAATACCCTTGCGACATGTTGAGTGTGACCAGTACCCTTGTGACCAGTACCCTTGTGACCAGTACCCTTGTGAGCAGTACCCTTGTGAGCAGTACCCTTGTGACCAGTACCCTTGTGAGCAGTACCCTTGTGAGCAGTACCCTTGTAAGCAGTACCCTTGTAAGCAGTACCCATAGGGGGACAGAATATGTTGTCGGATAAACTCCGAGTATACCTTTTGTTTGATATACATATTATAAGGTTTTATATACAAGGCTCATAGCTGTAAAGTGGAATTCCCATCAACTGGAGTTCTCATAAAATTGAAAATATAAACAAGGCCTTTAATAGATAATAAAATCAAATAATCGACGATTTTATTTTTAATAAAAACTTAAAAACTCATAATTTTTTTATAGATTAATTTGTCAAAATTCTTACAATCCTTTAATGAACAACACAATAGGATGGATAAAAAATAAAAAGGAGACACTCGTGCCAATTGTCAATGATTATAGGTTTAAAAAACGGTAGAAGTATTGCGATTGCGCAGCGGATCGGAGCAATCAAACCCTCAGAAAAAAAATATCCTGAGGCCTTTTCTAGAATTCAAAGGCTAAAAGAATATGCGATACTTTTATCAAAATATTATTTCTGGAATTCAAGATAAACTAGAAAGTGTAAATTATAATCTTAAGAGAAGCTAAAAGCTGAAAATTTAGACCTGTGGGACGTCTGGATGTCTTGTTTTTACTATTAGGCACTAATCTATATAAAGTGTAGACCTAATAAATAACCTAGTGAAAATTGCTATGCGTTTACTAGAAGATTAGGAATGTATGCCCCTCTCGCACACATGCAAATCAAAGGACTACATAAACCCTTTCAGGAAATTTGTAACAATAATAAGTAACATTATCAGTTTCATTTTCAGTATCGAATTGCGAGGGAAAGATGAATAAAAAGGATTCTAATAATTATCATTAGTGTGGTGAATTGTAGGGTTACAATAGGATATCTCACTCCATAATTCCCTTAGGCATTCCGTACAATGTAACTAGTTATTCTCAACCTAGACGAGACTAAATTGAGAGATTGAGGATGAAATATTTCTTGCCTTTTTAATATTTATTAGTTAATTATTGTTAATAAATTTTCAGGAAATACTTTATTAAATCATGTGGAGAAATCTCGACACCCGCCAAATAGGAAATGAGGTCAATTCCTCAACAAATTCAAACAAATTATTTATTAGGGAAATATCTCGATAAAATGTTTCGTTTTACTCGAGTTTCACAACTGAACTCAATTGTTGTTTCCCTTCAAATTAGCGAGGGTCCGAGTACAAATTCCGAGTAATCAAAATGGCTGACAAGACCTAGCAACATCAGGGACATTCAAGAACTAACTACAAGGGTTTTGAAAGACCTATCGAAGATGAAATGATGATATATCTATACGATATATTTATCTTAATGATGACAATACAATACAATAGTTTCATATTTCTTCGGGTCATCTTTCTGGCTTTGCTGAATTTGCAGAATATTTTATTGCGTTGATCATTTTCATTTAGACTTTCTCGTTTTATTATTTCTGGATAATTCGCCCCCTTCAAGCATTCACTGTTTGCATTGAATTTATCACAATATACTACTGCCATAATGATTATCCTTATCCTTTATATATGGAACATTTTCCCAATGCTTTATCTTTCATATCGTTTGTATAGAAATGATTTACATTTATAAATACATGAAATTGTTCAATTGATAATTAAATTTTACCCCGTGAAATTAATAATACAAGAATAAAATTACCAATAAATTGTCTGAATAGTAATATAAAATCATTAATATATAATTTCTATGCCAATAAAAACATAGCTTAATTAATTAATTATTATTATTATTCATCATTATTGATTATTATTATTGATTATTATTATTCATCATTATTGATTATTATTGTTGATTGTTAAGATTGATTATTATTATTATTATTATTATTGATTAATATTATTATTATTTATTATTATTATTATTATTATTATTATTATTATTATTATTATTATTATTATTTATTATTATTATTATTTATTATTATTATTATTATTATTATTTATTATTATTATTATTATTATTATTATTATTATTATTATTATTATTATTATTATTTATTATTATTATTATTATTATTATTATTATTATTATTATTATTATTATTATTATTATTATTAATATTATTATTAAAGCGTCATTTAGAAATTCCTTTTTTTAGACACTTACAACATTCAAAAACAAAAAACATTTATGTAAACTCTTATTTATTTTCAATAAGCTGGAGAACATGACATAATTGCTTTTATTCTTTGCATAAATTTAAATCAAAATAATACAATGACAAATAAAATGTAACAATTATCTGTGTCTTTCAAATAATTAAATAAATTTATCACCATAAAGTATATATATATATATATATATATATATATATATATATATATATATATATATATATATATATATATATATATATATATATATATATATATATATATATATATATATTATTTTTACATAGTCTAACACTAATAGTATTATTCTATTTATGTATTATTTTAATATGGATAATTTTTTTTTGTAAAGATAAGAAGAAAAAGTAAAGTAAAAGTAAACAAAAGGTGTTGTGATTTTATACGAGCTGAATGTTACGGGAAGTGTTATTAATTGCAATTAATTATAATTTTATTATTAATACTAAAATTACTTTTAATAGATGTTGATTTGTTTAATGCCTTTGTGAATAAGGAGTCGTTATTGAGGTTCTGCTGCCCCATCAGATTCATGAGATCCAGAAAAAAATTGTGCAACTGAAGTCATAAAAATAAAATTGAGAAATAGAAAGAATAATAAATATATTTAATTAGAGTAATTATTCATACAGCCTAATTAGATAAAATCGTGTTATGAAGGATTTGAATGGCCCTGAAAATAATCCTTTGAAACGATCAGTATTGCACTGAATGTCATTGGCTTATTTATTATTGATACAAGATGCACACATTCATTACATTTCAAATCTAAATTACAATCAGTAAAAAAATTTATTTTTGTAGTCACCTTTGATCTGTTTTTATGGTATTTTCATTTATTATATAATAGATTATTTTGTTGTTCTTAATATTCATTTTTCCTTACGAACATATTATTGACCAAAAGGTTGTTCATAAATATCAACTAATAGCAGTTGGTTACAAAAATGGTAGAAATAAAGTAATAAATAGAATAAATCTTTATCCTGTCTATTCCGGTGGCCTTTAATTCTAGTATCGATCTTCATTACCTACCCAATTACTACGAATTTAACTCCTCCTTTACCAACAAAATATTTAGTAAAACAAATATTCAATATCAAATTTTCTAATAGAAATCTGCGATAGTAACTAGAAAATAAAATATTCAGTTATAGCATTGTTTTTGTTAATTTAAACAAAATAGAAGTCAGAAAAATTGAAGAACAGTTCTCCCCGATGAGCAGTAGCGCGCCAGTGCGATTCAGTGGCTGTCATTCACCACAAATATTAGGAGAGACAAGAGCATCCGTGCTCGGGAATAATGATAAGGACTATTTCTATTTCCCATTGAACGATGAGGAAATTTTCCTAAGGATGATTTTCTTAGTTCTAAAGTTAACTTGAAAACAGGTTGATATTACTTAATGTAGAAATTATTCCCATTTACCGGTTTGTTTTGTTTTTGTTAGCTGCCATGCGTGTTCATGTTCGTTTTTGTTCACGCTTCGCTGAACATTGAGTGATTTCGTTAAGGATTTCTTTTTACTTTCTTTCAAATGTAATTTCTTGTTATTCTTGTTGCTTTTTTAGTTTTTGGTATATTTATTAGATTTTTTTAATAAAAAATATTTCGTTTGATTGTGGGTTATTATCGAATTTTTTCATGATTTTTTCTAGTTTTTAAAGTGCATTTGGTTGTTTGACATAAAATTATTATTTCTACAAGATAATATGTAAATTTATTTTAAGAAATTACATATTTTCACGTTAGCTCAGAAATATTTCTCAGCAGATCTTCAATTTTTTTAACTCAAAATAAAATTCTCTGCAAGACATGTGTAAAATTTTTAAAGTTCAATTTTGAAATGAAATAAATTCTCGTGACAATTTTAGCTCATTGTATGTTTTTATAAGATAATGTAAATTGTTCATGTTTATTTAATTTTAAATCAAGCGCATAACCATGAATTAAGGTTGAGTATAAGATATAATTAATTTGATAAGCATCAAAATGACATCGAATTAGCTTTTCATAATATCAATAAAACTTACCTATAATCAATAAATATGTGTGTGTGTGTCATACACAAAACTGACATTAAATAACCTTTTATAATATAGAAAGTGAAGAAAAATGTTAGTAGAAAAAAATTAATTACTCACAATCATTATTCACAAAATTTCTATAATGAAAATACATGCAATTGGACGTAAAATAAGGGCTTTGGTATATAATAAACTCCAAATTTAAATTAAATTTTTTTTTAATTTTGAAAATTATTTTGATTTCACAACTGTTTCATATTAACAGACGCATTGAGATGTTTTCGTTTATGCTAAAAATTTAGTTAAATTATAGTTTTTAAATAAAGCTGACCAAAAAGTGAAAAAAATATTTTAAAAAATTAAAGGTAATAAAACTATACTTAGAAACTAATCAATTAGTGACTAGTGATTTTTTTTGCATATTTTACATAAATATTTTATCATTATTTTGAATACTTTTTTATTACAAATTACAAATATTAAAAATTCGAAGAGATATTTTTAAAATTCTTATTAAAATAAAAATCTTAATATTATTAATGAAATTACTTAAAAGGTACGTAAAAACGCCAAATCCAATCTGTTCTTTTCTAGCCATATGGATATTTAATTTAAGTAAATTAAAATTGTAAATTTTAATTGTATTTATAGATAAATTGATTATGAATCAGTAAATATATCGATGTTTTTTGATATTCACGAATTTCCAGCACAGGCTTTTCTCATATGATATTATAGATGTTATTATTCCATGTAAATAGGTGTGGATATTGTTTCTATGTGTGCACCCAATCAAAATTTTTGTCTATCGCATCTGAATTTTATGGTACTATTTATAGGCGTTTCATGTAATTTTTTGTGTATGAACTCATGAAGATGTGTTTAATCGGTTAACCAATGACCAACAGCCCAGAGAGAGAATCTAAAGATAATTTAAAATATTTTTAAAATCAATAAAATCAATAATTTTTTTAATTATTGATTTATTAGTATTTTTATGATGATAATAATGATTTTAAAAACGATATATAAAGAATATAAATTTTCTGAAAAATTTATTTCTATTTATAAAAGTTAATTTTTATTACCTTTAGCTGATCTTGCTCACCAGAATATTCAATTGACTGATAAATCATCCAGCTGCACTTTCGCCTGGCCTCTAACCTCGCTTGGTACCCTCGATACCACTTTTGTATGGCAATGACAGATTTCATCACTTAAATTATAAATTAATTTGTTAATAAATTTAGTGAAAAGCGTAATTAATAAATGTCACATAATGATAAGGATATAGAATCAAAATATTTCATAAATAAGATTGATTAGGAGCACTTTAAAACAAAACATTATTTAATTGAATGTTGAATAAAATTCGGAGCATTTTATATGAATTTCTCCAAAATTAAAATAATGCCAAAATTATACTATTAAACACTGCACTAATTTGCTAGCTCTCGCGTATAAGTCGAGTAAATTTTAAGAGGTTTTTAAGTCCTAAATTGAAACCCGCGTATAAGTCGAAGTAACAAAAATAAAAAAAAGGTTTAATGATTTCATTAAAAATTAATTTGTACGTTTTTTGATCCGCGTATAAGTCGAAGTGGCTATTTTGACTTGAAAATTTGACGTAAATTTCTCGACTTATACGCGAGTATATACGGTATACTTTTTTAACTCTAATTGAGTTGGGATTTTTATTTGAATTTTAGGGTTGTCATAAAAATAGACAGAATTATTTTTTTTTATTTTGCGAATTATTAATCTTTTACTTTTATACTGATGATCCAAAAAATGTAAGTGCTGCACTGGTTTAACATATAACGTTCCTGGTGACGGTGGGAATACATTGAGATGTGTCGTTGCGGATGATTGAATCTGCTACACCCGATTCCGAAATTGAGTAACCTCTATAATTCACGTTGCGTACACACCAGTTAGGTGAGTCACCATTAACGTGATAATGAAGTTATTAAATTTCATTTATTTAATAATTTATTAGCAAAAAAAATGGTTTTCAGGTAATTATTTTAATTTCAAGTATATTTTAAGACTTAAATTTTGATTTTATATAATTATGAGATCATTATTCAAGTTCTTAAATATTACTGTTAGTCATCATTTATAATTTATCATTTATAAATATATTAATAATTAAATTTCAGGTGTTTTTT
>CAUHTR010007269.1:138031-151237 GCA_959609185.1 Schmidtea polychroa | reverse complement strand
TCATTTTTATCTCATTGATTCACTCATGGAACTTTTTAATAATCCCTCCCAGTCCAATATATTTATTATCATTTTAATTGCGAACATCTTTTTTAACTAAAACAAAATCTTCAATTTAAAATTTATGATTCGTCTTTCGGTCGACTTCTTTCTCTACAGATGTTTCTGAAACAAAAATCTTTTTCCAACCACCATTTCAGCTGGCGTCCTTTTAATAGTGTTTTGGAAAGTTGAATTGATCATAAAATGCACCTCAGAAAGAAAACCAACCTAAGATTTGTATCTTATCCTTCAGTGTTATTTGTATTGCATCTTTAATAACTCAAAATTGTTTCTCAGGCCGTCTATTTGCTGAATGATGATATGAGCTTGAATAATTCATTTCATTTATTGTGTTGATATGACCGGTATATACAAATCACATTATTATTATTATTATTATTATTATTATTATTATTATTATTATTATTATTATTATTATTATTATTATTATTATTATTATTATTATTATTATTATTATTATTATTATTATTATTATTATTATTATTATTATTATTATTATTATTATTATTATTATTATTATTATTATTATTATTATTATTACTATTACTACTATTATTACTACTATTATTATATATGAATAATAATTATGATATAAGTCATTTTCAAATTTCCCTTTCACAGAATCAAAGGAAAATAATCGATAATTTCCAAATTGATTGTTTTAATTTTGCTGTCATCAATAAAACAAGAAATTAGATAGCACAGAGATTGAGGTGATGCTCAATGTAATATAAATAACAGACAATATTTCCTAATTATTTGTTCCAATATGCATCTGAGTTGTTTGTTTAAATGGTTATAATCTATTCGACAACTAATTAGCAATTTTATATGCTCTCAACGACTCATCCAGTTTCCCAACATTTTTGTTGACAAATCCTACTTTTGAATTGTCTGAGGAATTCTTAGCATTTTTCCATCTCGGAATAAGTCAAAATTATAAATTATCATTTCCATTTGCATTATCATTGGATAATAAGAATTATTATTATAATTATTATAAATATTATTATTATTATTATAATTATTATTATTGTTATTATTATTATTATTATTATTATTATTATTATTATTGTTATTATTATTATTATTATTATTATTATTATTATTATTATTATTATTATTATTATTATTATTATTATTATTATTATTTAAAACAATAAAGTAATAATTTAAGCCTTTTGCTGCAAATAATGTATTTAATGAAAAAATTTCGACTATAAGATAGTCCTTGTCAATCTCCTGGAATTTAGCAATGTTCTCCCCGAACATACATTTCTATCTTTTATTTTTTTCATTTCCTTTTTCTTAATTCTCATTGGTTATAAATATAATATAAACTTTCTTTTTATGAATTTCTTTATATTAAAAATTTCAAAAATTTTATTGAAAATTAAAATTAAAAATAAAATAAATATCATTTAAAATTCCAAAATGACACAAAATAGCCAATCAGTGAATATTTGCAATATCCAGCGAGATCATAAATCGTTAGTAATTTAGTTAAATCTTCTGAGAACTTGAAGGATTGAAGGATTGAGAGATAGAATATGTGCTTTTGGGTGGTTCAATTCAGGAATGAGTTTAGGCTTAATTAATATCACATTATCTATACTGTTTTTAATACCATCAGAATTTTTTTATTCGGTTGTTTCTAGACACGAATTTTGGGTTGCTTCCGTTAAATATATCTTGCAACTGTTGATGTCTATTCTACATTTACATATTTTGTAAATTTGAATATAGATTCACCGTAAAGATATACGGAGTTGAGATTTTGAACTTTCTGAATGTTTTTCATAACTTTTACGTGGAGAGAACCGCCTTTGGCAGTCAGCTACCGCGCATTCATAAATACTTAAGCATTTTATCTTTTTGAAATCATCCGTGAATTTGAGGATTAAACATCGATATTTTTGTACATTATCACTTTGAAATATAATTTCTGATTCCATCTTTTCAAAACATTCTGTTTCCATTTTCCTTTCGTCATTTTCATTAACCACTTGCCGGGCGATTTTTTTTTCATGTTTTCGGTCAAAAAAAAACTATTTTTTAAAAATAATTAATTAATAGTATATAATCAAAATATAACGTAAATATATTTTTTTTAATTTTCCGAGTTTGTATTCACTATTTTTTCTATATGAGTTTGCGCTCACATGTGAGCGCTCGCCCGAAATGGTACACATTTTTTGCAATCATATTTGAGCGCGCGCCTGGCAAGTGGTTAATATATTCAAATTTGCAAAGCATTATGGTCAATACGAACAACTAAGACTAAAATTGCAAATTCTTCATTTTTCTTTTTTTGAATATAATAATTTTATCTTTTTAACATGATTAAATAAATTCTTTTAAATAAACATAAAAAATATAACAAAATGAATGAACGACGGCAACCGTCAATAACTAAACCTAAGTTTAAATGACATGTTAAATCCGGCTGTTATCACCACTACAAATGGAAACCTGGCGGTGCAAACTGGTAATAACCTCCAAAACAGATAGATAGATAGATAGATAGATATGACAGGTTAGCATGGGTGACTAAATAACGGACAACCTTGGCCTCATCTTAGATTCCAACAATAACGAGGTCAATAAATAAGTCAACCGCTGCCATTCTTAGACACATTTATATTGATATTTTATTCACCTTTCTGAGCAATAATTGTGTTGTTGTAATAATATTCCCATATTGCCCTTCATTCAAATGTCTTGCCTAATTCATCAAACTCATTAATATCAATCAAATGATTCCATTTAATGATTTATTAATAATTTCTAGATAGATGAATTCCTGCCCTCCCCATTATTTATTTGTCACGAAATATTTATTAAATACTTATTAATACTGAATACAACTTACTGATCAATTTACTTTTTAAGTTGTCATTGTCCTCTCTCAATACTCCAGAAGTGATCCCATTTTTCATCATGTCTGACTGCTGACATCCCATTAGATTGGATTTGATCACAAAATGAAGCTTTGAAAGATTATTGCAAATATAGAATAGAAAAGTTAATCTAATTTAATTTTCTTGCATTTTATGCAGTTAAACAAATTTCAAGGTTTTTTCAATTTGGAAATTTTAACAATGAAAATGATTTTTATATTAACATTTTTTAATTATATTTTATTATTATATTTTGAAAATAGTAAGATTTCATTGTAAATGACTTAAATTTTTTAATTAAATTTGAATATTATGAATATTTTTTAATTGAGAGGCTTTAAATTTTTTGTGTTTAAATTGTTAAGGAATTTTTATTTCTCTAAAATAGTTTTGAAATCCTTGAAATCGTAAAATGTCTTTAGGAATGTATTTCAAACTTCAATAGGTTTTATTTTGTTGTACGGAATTTGTTTCATTTCTTTATGATTTTTAAATATTTCTTGTGTATTGTATTTATAGAAGAGTACAACCATTTATTCTAAATCCAGTCTTTATTGGTGTTGTAGGTGAAATAATGATTATTCTAATAATTATTGATTTGACTTATTTAATTATAGGGGGTTACATGTGGGGAAGATCTTTCACCTCTAGATTTTTATACGATCAACGCTTTTCTTATTTTCTTATTTCTCTCTACAACCGCGCATAATGGTTTTAATTGGCCATTAAACGCCTGTGGCAAGCGACGTTGCTACTGCGATATAGCTGATGGTTATGGTGAAAAGATGAGCTCTACAACGAGAACTACTAATGACCCAATGAGCCGCTGGGTTCAAAAGCTGCTGTAGAAGGTGTCGTGTCCTATTTTTCTCTTGTCCCTTCATTTTTTGTTACGTACTCAATTTCTTTGTCGTCTCCATTTATATCAAATTCTATGATAAGAACTTTCGCTTCAATAGCATTTTGAGATTATGTAACTTGTATTCCCTGTCTGCGATTATGTTGACAAAATCAGATTAAATTCATTTGTATTATACCGCCAGTTATTTTTCAAAATGTTTCATTTATTTACTTAGTCAAACTCATTGAAACTTTTAAAATATTTTCTAATGACCTAACTTTCTTTGGCTTTCAAATGATAATGGCATCACAATATAATCAACATATAGTTTTAAATTACAAATTTTAATATGACTGACTCTTAAAAAGACAATCTTTTCAATTTAAATAATTATTTATGCAAACTTAATAAGGTCAAAGTCAAACACAATATTAGAATAAAATATGATATTAATATATAAATATAATTATCAGCAATATTTAAATACCAATATCTACAGGGAAATATATTAACAAAAATATATAAACAGTAATGTTTGTTATTTTTGCTAACCCTCTTTTCGATCTGCCTTGAATTCTTGCATGCGTTTCTGTTCACATTTCCGGGCATGGAGCTTGTAGGGCTTCTTCGGTACTGGTAACACTACAGGGATCCTTGAGATCAGAGCTGTTATGTTTGGGAACAGCTCCGTATTAGAGTACGTTGGAATTTGTCCTACTCCAGCGTCAGTATGATTTCCGACTTGCAATTCGATAATTTTCTGTGATTGCTACCTGATAGTAATCTTTATATTCTTGATAGTGCCCTGATCTTTGGCCCAAGCTTTCTCCAGAACTTCGATCTTTTGATGAAGCTTGCGTTCCTGTTCCGGTCGGAATCAGGTTCGTCACCAGTGACTCGGCTCTCTCGTTCTGTGAGCCTCTTCTGAAGTATATTGCACCATGTTCTTGCGAAATTTCTCCATCGGGTCAATTGCAAAATATTTGTTAAAATTTAGATGCGAAGCGAATGTTACAATACTACTGTTGTTATTTTTAAGATACTAAAAATCAACCGTTGGTTACTCTGACTCCACGTGTTCCAAAAATTAATAAACACAAACTTCCAACGTATATTTGTCTTATAGTAAATTTACAATGCTCAATAAATAATTACAACTTTTAGTTAACCACAATTTTGCTCACAATATCTGATCAAACTCCGCTCTGGAAGGTCTCGATCTTGTACGATTTAAAAATAAGTTTCACCTTTTTATTTGATTCGCTCTCTGATCCGAATTCTTCTAATACTCCTTTTCAAACTCTTCAGTTCCTCTTATAATTCTTTTTTCTTCTTAACTTTATTCCTCGAAATCCTATTGTTCGTTTCTTCTTCCCTACCTAAGGCTACTGCCGATTATGTGAATTTGGAGTTTCCTTATATACTCCCATAATCGTTGTAATTGCCCCATTTTGACCTAATTGATTTTGACTTCCTTAGTTATCATTCTCTAATTAGCAATTTCTGTTGACCTTCGTAATTGCCCTTCTTTTGTTTACCCTCTGAATTCCCCGTTTGTTTATCCTTTCAAATTGCCGCGCTCGGGTTCTCTTCATCGCTCGGGTTTTCTTCATCGCTCAAATTCTCCATTGGCTCGGGCTTCCCATTAGCTCGGGTTTCCCATTAGTCAATTAATTAATTAATTAATATTTTGTGTTTTTCATATTTTATTTTTTTACGACCCTTTCTAAACATTTTCTAACAATTTCTTGCTTATTGTCTTCTTCATTGTCCCTTAATCTACCCCTCTCCCGTTTTCCAGCTTCAATTTCGATAACTTTTCACTTTATTCCACTTCCTCAGATTTGCGCATTTTTCCATTTCGTGTCTGATTGTACCCTTTTATAGTACGAATTTTTTCATATCTTTCTTTGCCATTACTTTTCTGCTTGACCGCCATTCTTTTTCGTTCAATTTCGGTTCCCTTTTTATTAGGAACTATTCAATTTGATATAATTTAATAATTTACTTTTACAACCGCAACACTGTCATTTATAATAGCAATAGACCAAAATTTAGTAAATATATTTGTTATTATTTTATAATAATGACTATATATAATGATAATGAAAGTAATACACTATTGTTGTTGTCCATTTTCTCCCTGAAGCTAATAAAAATTCTCATTTTTCTTTATTTACCTCCATTTAACCTCTTGTTAAAAACTCTACAATGCTTAAGTTTGTCTATTAAAACTATTAATTTACTGTTAGTAAAAATGTTTTGTTATTAATTGAAAGCGAAATACAAATGACTTTAAAAAGACCAAGATTCATGAATTAATAATTTTTATTTTCTGAACGAATAAAAAATCAAAATTAACTAATTTTGTCAGCTGCTTCTAAGGTTGAATGATCCTCTGTCGAGGTCTCGATATTCAAAGAACTCAACTTGTCTGTTTCTTGTATAGGTATAAATCAAAACAAGTCTGTATATAAATATTTATTAAGAATAAAATTTACCTAAGATGGATGATATAAATTTCAATATACAATTGTATTCTACAATGATTCTTTCCTTTGTCCAATTCCCGTTAAAGTATTAAAAATAATTGCGATAAATGTATTTTGTTTTAATGTTGTGTGGTGAATGTCTATGTATAAAATTACTGCTTAATTTAAAAGAACGTGTGAGACGTTTTTGTGCTGTCTCTGGTTTTAAATGTTTCGCAAGAATTCCCTTTGAAACTGTTGAAGGGTTAATTTTTGGCGAATTTTTATGATTTTTGTTTAGGTATTTATACTATTCCAGTGGTACGCAAACTTTTTACCTCCCGGCACAAAATAGAAAAAAAAAGTCAAGGCACAAATAGAAAGAATGTATCTTTTATATAGAATTTTTTTAATAAAATGAAATTACATGTATATATTTTATTTAATGGGATGAGTGCGCTTGTTTTTTGTCGCAAATAAATTTTATACGTGGTTCGATTTTTGTTAAACAAACTCGCAGCTCATCATCCAACATTAGCAATCGCTCTCTCTTTTTAGATTTAATCTCTGTGAGTGCAGAGAATCCGAATTCGCACAGATATGAGGATCCAAATGGCAGCAGAGATTTGATGGCTTTTAAACTTAAATCAGGATATTGACTTTTTACGAAATTTTTTACGAATGGCTTTATTCCAATCATAGTATTAAAAATTTCAAAGAAAAATAGCAAGCCTACTATGGAAAATTTAAAACAAATTTGAATTTTCCATAAAAAATTCAATTAAATAACGGTCACTTTTATCAATTATTGTTACTTCTTGACAGTGTTTTGTTTTTATTAAATAACTACAAAAAAATATTTTAACTTCTTTTTTTTATTATATAACTAAAAAAAATATTTTCGTACTAAATATTTTCGCATTAGCGGCACATTTTAAATTCTTTTACGGCACACTAATATGCCGCGGCACATAGTTTGCGTACCACTGTACTATTCCTATATTTAATAAATAAAAATATTTTAATTTCCGGCTTATACGCACGGAATAATATTTATAATATTAATATTTTATTATAATATTTTTACCATCTGTTTTGTTATTAATTTATTTATTAAATTATTAATTTGATTTTTTTCTAAATCCTAAAACAGATGTTTTATATATTCCTTTCCGGCTTGTACGCACGGAATGTATATTTCTAGATAATAATATTTTTAATTAATATAATAATTAATATTTTATAATAATTCTATTTTTTTTATAATAATTTTATAATTAATATTTTATAATTTTATTTAATCCCTTTTGTAAAAATAAATATTAATTGTGTATAAGATATATTAAATAAACTAATAAATAACTGTACAACAAAAATAAAATATCAATAAAGAATACAATAATTAAAATAGGAATTGCCAATAAATTAGATGATTGTCATAATAAAAATATATACATTGTCAATTAGATATATAGTTAATAAAATCACAATGGATAATGATTGTCAGTTAGATATATCCATTTGATTGTATCCATTTGAATTGGACTTTTGGTTTGTATTGATATTGTTGACCTTTCATGTTGATCTATTATTTTTCTTCGGCGTGTATGTTGACCCGGTACATTCTAGGCTCCGTCTTGTAGTACTTGTTGAGGTTAAATGTGGTGATGGGCCTACCCCTATCATCCAACACCTCTAAGTTCTTCGGTTTTTCATTATCCAGCTTTTTGTTCTATTTCTATTTTCTTGCTTTAACCGATTACTAAAATCTAAATGTCAAAATTTATAAAACTAAGAATAATTTATTATAATTCCTGAAATCAATCGATATAAATCATTTAACAAAATTTTATTATATCTGTTATTAAATCATTCATCAAATCGATTAATGTTTACTACTGGCTTCACTACCCGAATTACCAGTCATTCCTCGAAACCTTGTTTCCCGTTATCTCGTCTATTTGTTTTAGCTTTCCTGTCCGATTTATATTTCTTCACGGACCTATTTATCCCTTTTCTCCTTCGTTTACTCATGTGTAATGTATTCCAATTGTTTTTATTTGCATAATCTCCGGCCGTGTTTCATTGTTCGAACTGAAGATTTCCCCGGGAAACGAAGTTTCGTGTATTGTCTACTGGCTTCATTCAGACCTCTTTCGCCTTAGCACCTGTTCATAAATTCTCTGTGTTGTGCATAAACATGTGATATTGTTAATGAAAATTAAATCATTCTTGTCACATAATATTTACAAACTATGAAAATTTTAATTTAATGGAAACCCGTTATTATTATTTTATATTATTATTTATATATTATTAAATTTGTTGGGGTTCAACAAGAGAGGCACAAAAATGAGGTGAAAATTGACAAAAACACCAAATTCAAAATAAAAATTTAAAGTACAAAATATTAATTAAAAATCAAAATTTTAAAAAATGAATATTTTCTGGGGAAAACTGGTATGGGCGGATGCTAAATAATGAGACGAGTTCAGCTATAATAAAATAAAATCAATGGGGGGTCCCTAAAAGGAATAAATTACAAAAAACAAAAATTAATTAAAATTAATTAACTAATGGAAAACCCGAGCTAATGGGAAACCCGATACAATGGAAAACCCGAGCGAATTGAGAAATCCAATTTTGGGAAGGCAATTAATTTAGCCGGAGAAATCCAATTTTGGGAAGGCAATTAATTTAGCCGGATAAAAAGTAATAAGCGCCGTCAAAGAAAATGAGCCAATTCCCTTCAATTGAATTAGACCTCCAAGAGGAAGCCCGGGGGGAAATAAGACCAAAAATAATTGGCAAAAATAAAGTCAATTACCAAGCGAGTATAAAAGCAACTGGCAAGAAAACAAAATGCCAGTTGGTCGAAGAAAATTTAGTAGAATTAAACGAGTGAGTAAAAGGATTTAGCAGTTGTGATAATTAGATATTTAGAAATCGAACGTACCAGAAAGGGACATCTCCCGTTGGAAGATTATCCCTACGTGAGATTTATTGTATTATTGAAAAGTGCAGATCAGAGTTATTAAAGATTGAAATTGTTCAATAAAGAGTGTAATCAACAAGTGTACTTGTATTAGTCTTGAATAAAATTATTGTGTTGGGTTATCTTGATTTTGATAAAGAACACAAAGGAGTCAGACCGTGATACCGACTTACATTAAAAACCCAACAAATTATTTTAAATTATTAAATTATTATTTATATTGATAATTATTATTTAATATTTGATAATATTGATACTATTTCATATTTCCAGTTTGAGGTTCACTTTCGATATCTTTTCTCTAGCATTTCTGGCATAACTACAAAATTTATAAAATATAATTTAATAATGTAAAACTTAAAAATCTCCTCGAGCAAAAGATAAAAATTTATTGGCTTTAAGACATGATACAAGAAAAACAAAGTATTACAATAAGTTTTATATTATATTAAATGTTTATACATTTAAATGTGGAACCTTACTTTATTATATTCTCTTTTCGTTAATTTGAAGTTTTATGAATTCGACTGCTCTACTTCCTGGGGGCGGTCTTTTAAAGTTGAAAAGTTGATGATTGTGATTAAGACTGTAAAATATAAGGCAACCAGATTAATTTCGCGCATTTCTCATGACTGACAGTAGTGAAATGGTTGTCTTTTCAGAGTATTATCATTGTTATGCTATTCTTCCCGAAGGGTTGAAATAAGTATTTGAAAAATTTGAGGTGTGTTAAAAATCGTTATAGTTGAATTCGTTGTAATCAATTGTGATAATCAATAAAGTTTTACGTAGCTGGGATTTGTAATTGTCATTATTTAAATAACTCAGGCTCGGAGGTAGTTTTATAATCACCGACTAACTACAATATACCCAACATGACTATGAATTAGTAAATATAACTGTTAAGATAAGTTAATTATCAATTAATTATCAATCAAATTTTTATTAAAAAAATTGATTTTTTAAGTATAATTAATTAATTTCTTTGTTTTAATAATGAAACTTATTTAGTAAATTGTGTGTAATTTTTGAAAATATGATTTAATAGAAAATTCAAATTAATGATATATTTATTGTAAAATAAGTAGCCAATTCACAATGATCTCAATTCCAAATAACAAGTCATCTGATATCAAAAGTTTGATTTGTGTTGAAATATTAAAGAAGACACTTTATAAAAAGTTTGTTGAAAATTTCTTAAATAATATTAAATATTCTTTTAGTATTCGATATTTTGATTTAGCTCTTTTGATACCTTCTTTATTGTTTCTTGTGTTCCTTCTTGTACAGTGCCGCAATATGATTAAAAGCATTACTCACAATAGTTCAATTATTAACACCCTTTATGTTTTAGTTGGTTTATTATGTTCCGAAAAAATACGATTTAATTTTCATTATCTAGCTTTGTTTAGCTTGTAGTTTGAAAGTGATTCGTTCATTAGTCGCAATGCTGTTAGATCCGAATAATAAATATGCCCAAACTACCGATAAAGTAAATACGAAATGAATATTGTAAATAATAAATGTATTGAAATCAGATCTTGTGGTTAATTGTGCGATTCGTTTTGTTGGCTTCGGAGATGTCAATTATTACATTTGGTGTTGCAGCAGGTTTGATTGTGAATTTTTGATAAATTATATTTATGAAATATTGATTTTCAGTTTAAAAATTAATTAATCATTAATTAAATATTAAAATGCTAATATGATGTTTTTCATTTTATTGATCTGGTTAGTTTTAGTTATCATAAAATGTGATAGAAATAAGCAAATAATATTGGAATATTATATTATATTAGAAATAGAAATTTTACAATGTATCAATCTTGATTGCAACAATTTATATAAGTACAAATATTCATAAAAATGTATTAACAGCATACAAATATTGAAGGTCAAATACTTGATTATGATTGGCTGTTGAACTAGCCAATTGGAATGGATATTGTCACGTGACAGGAATACTCATTGATTGGATTAGCCAATAAGATCGATATCATTATTATTACTGACAAATTTAGTTTCACAATCAACTCTGATGTGTATTTAATAATTGTTTGGGATTCATTAATGAATATTCAATTGACGCTTAGGTATCCACTAGTTTCCTTATGATCCACTGAAAGATAAATGAGATATTTCTATGAAATCGATTTTATATTCCATTAGATTAGCTCTGCCCAAATTAGGATTAGAAAATGTGATGCAATTCTCGGCAGTTGAAGAATTTGGATGGAATAATACCAAAGGATTCTAGTTTCTGTGAATATGGCGCTCAGAGCCGGGTAAAGGCGGTTATTTAGTGCAGCATTATTATTTCAAGGGGTGGCAAAATTATGAAAATATCACTTTATGCTCATTTTTTGGATTTATACTTCAATAAATATAAATAATAGATATTCCTTAGGAAACTGAACCTAGTTAGTGGAGCACAAAATTTTTTACAGCGGCGCTGATTAAGATAATTTCTACATATTATTCCACATTAGTACATTAAGTAACGGAGAAATGAGTTATAATGGGTAAGATATAATGGAATAAGAGATGAGCAAAATACCAACTATCACATCGAGAAATCCTTTAATAAAATAGGCATAGTATAGAATGGCATATTTCAAAAACTGTTTATGAAGCAAGCTCTTGGAATTGGACAGCTCACAATGGACATATTTAAACAGCGCATTATTGGAATATTTAGAAATTGCTTGCCAATAGAAAGGGTTCAAGGAACCTCTACATCATTCCCAATCACATTGCACTACTTATTCCTTGATTGCTTTATGAAAGGATTCAACCGCTAAATTGTTGCTTTGGCACCAATTGGCATTTCATACGGAAATTAGCTGTCCAAATTGAACATTTAATTTCTATTTTTATACAAGGAAATTCTAAAATTAATCAATAAATCGTGGAAATTTGAATATTTAACTCAATTATAAATTAATTATAAGATTTTAGCTGATTATTCAAGAAATAGAGCTTGTTACCGACCTGATTGCAGGGACGGCTCCACCATATAGGCGAATTAGGCGGCCGCCTAGGGCGCATAAATATCTTTCGAAATTATTTCTCGAATATATAAAAAAAATTATTTATTATGATATCTTAATTTTTCTCTTTCACAATTGTCACTCCGATATTATTTTGTACTATTATTTATGTATTTTGAAACTGCATATATTAATATATTTTGAAATGGACAAATTTTTTATTTCACTCAATAAAAAATTAATTATGAAATACCTACTCGTTGAATTAAGAAATTTAAATTATTAAAACATAATGTTTCAGTTGGCATTCTGTAAGGTGGGCGCTTCATAAAAATTCGCCTAGGGCGCTAGTTTGGACAAAATTTCTTGAGCCGCCCCTGTCTGATGGTAGCGATAAATGGTATAATAATTGCTGGGAAATGTTGAAATATGGATCCATTTGCAAGGGTTTCTCAGCATTTCCTACTATTTATTATTTTGCATTTAACTGTTCCATAATATTTGATTTCTTTCTCATTTCTTGTGTTCTTTAATCAATAAATATCAACTCGCTATGCATATGATTTCATCACAAAACTTAATGATATTGAAATCCTACTGAACAGATCAAAATTATACAATTTACAAGTTATACACAAATACTACATCGAATCTAATCAGTAAAAACAAAACGATTTTGTGGTGCCTTGATCATCATAGTTGTCAGTTTCTGACTTCGTTAGCCTTGTTTTATTTCCTCATTTTGATAAGCTGAGAATTCTGCCTACATCAGTGTTTCCCAACGTGGCGCCCACACCCAACAGGGGAGGGCAATTTTTAATTTGAATTTTTTCGGAAGTTGATGGCATGGTATGTGAGTTATTTAAAAACGTCACTCCTTATTCACACACAAAGATAAAAAAATTAGTTTTGCGCCGCCTTATCAAAGATAAATCTTAGGAAAAAT
>CAUHTR010007269.1:125531-135531 GCA_959609185.1 Schmidtea polychroa | reverse complement strand
TATTATAATAATTTAAAATTATTAATTATTATTATCTAATATATAAAGATGAAAGTTTGTTTGTTTGTTACCCATAGAATTCCCCACCGTTGGACCTAGGGTGCTGAAATTTTGCATGTGACCATCATTTGACTCGGACAGATCATAGGCTATGTTTCAACCCCATGTGACCACCGCTAGGGTACGCTAACCATACTCAGGGTCACCTTGATTTACTACAGTAGATACCCCAGTAGATACACATTAATATTTTTCAAATTTTTAAAGTGCTATTATACTTAGTTTTAAATCCCATCTATATATTGCACTACTGAAAATTGCATCAAAAGTCGGCTTCCCATCGTAAAATTTGGATACCAAAAGCATCTTCCGAGATTTTTTTAATTAAATTTTAATGTATTTTTTAAATTATTTTTTTTTAAATGAATAAATTGAAATAAATTTCTTTATTTGGAATCTGTTTACTATTGTTTAAATCGTGCAACGCCGGGTACCCCATTCCTTATTGTGTTCACTAATATTGGTCAAAGCCTTCGGTCTACAATGTTCTCGAGCTCGAATACAGAGATGACGGGAAGCCTCTCCAATGTATGTGGCATTACACCCATTACATGTAAACTGATAAGCGAGATCGGAACTTAATTCGACAGGAGTTTTAAACTTAATACCAAACATTTTGCGTACTTTCCATGAAGTGGACACTATCCTATAGTTTAAATTCCCTAACTGCTTTCTTATCTTCCCTTTATAATCCTAATTTTCATTATTATTTATTATTTATTATTATAATAATTTAAAATTATTAATTATTATTATTTATAATTAATTATTATTATTCATTTTAAACTTTTCCCCCGTTGAACGAATAGTATTGATTGAAGATCATATTATTAAAGTTATGCATGATCCTTCCAAGGTCCTAATTTGATTGTGGTCAGTGGTGAAGGTGAATGAAATGTTATCAAGTTATAAATGTTGTGCTGTGTTATGCATGATTTATTCTCGTCATAATGTCAGTTTACATTCACATAATTTATCTTGATGATTCTGACAAATAAATAATCATGCAATCAGTCAGTTTCGGTTCCATATCCCTTGCATGTTTCCCTCATTTCATTGCCTGTCCCTATTGCTGATCTAACTTAATCTTCATTGAATTGAAGGAATTGGTTCTTATATGAATAATTATGATAGAACTTATCCACAGGAATCTCTTCCAGCAAACAATTTTATAACGATGTGATCGTAGCAATCGAGAATGAATCATAAACATAACTTGGAATTTCTCTATTGAATTTTAATTATTTATTCTCCACAGCCAAGAAAATATTCTATGTTTACTGTGGAATCTTGGCGCTGCTCTATCTAATCGAGTCTATTGGAAGCATTATGTTTTTTATGGAGATCATGTTTGGATTATGGTAATACTTTATGTTCATATTGCCATTGATCGGGGGAGGGGGAGGAAGGGGGGGGGGATAAACCCACTTGTTGCTTCTATGCATTCATACTCGTCTTAGGGTGCCCTTTTCTAGTGACTTTGATTTTAGGTTCAAAGAGTGAGTAAATGTTTGATAATATAACATAAATGGCTGATGAATTACTAAAGGTTAGAAAGGAAAATAAAAGAAAATCCTCAGTTGTAGCAATGGGTGACCAAAGGACCCATGATCAATATATGATGTAAACCCTTACATTATTTGACTGCCATAAAACTCATTAGAATATTTCCCAATGAATTATCTCCAATTTCAACAATATACATCATAAAATTACTCAAATATGTCGCTATCATCCATCTAGTTATTCCAGAGCTCGATCTTCCAATATATTCTTTCCCATAGGTAAATCTGAGAAACGCTTGCCTTTGTGTAATGCAAATTTGAGATAACAATTGAGATCGGTCTATTTTTTATCATAAGAACTAAACACTAGTAGTGGGGATATATCCCTAACGACCACAGGCCTCCCACTGTTTTCATCTTTTATGGCCATTTTGCCCCTAAAAACGCACAAAAAAACGCTAAAAACCCTTAAAAACGCACATTTTTTATTTTCCTCTATTTCGCAAGATTTAAAAAATATGGAATTAATGCAACAAAACCGAAAAAAAACACCGATAAAGCTATGAAAAACGTAAATCAGCCTGCGGTCGTTAGGGATATATCCCCACTACTTGCAGGTCTACAGGTCTCGGGTCTCGGTGATTGTTGTCTCGCAATCCTGCGGTCTCGGTGAATACAGGTCTTGGTGACTACAGGTCTTGGTTATATAAAAATAAAAAAATAAAATAAAAAAATAAAAAAATAAAAAATAAAAAATAAAAATCTAAAAATAGAAAACATAGGATCCAATAAAAAAATTTATTCTAAAAATGAACTGTAATATTTGCAATAAAGTTTTTAAAATAAAACAGGATTAATGTCCCACTGTAAGTCGAAGGCTCACTTACTAAAAGAAAATAATCTTAATGACACAAATTCTAAACTCTGTTCTAAATGTAAGGAAGATATCTGCATTCAGGATATAATAAACATTTTGAAAATTGTATCGGAAAACTTAGAGAAGTATTTACATGCCCTCATTGCAACTGTTCAACAAAAATGAATTTCTACTATTTAAAACATTTAAAAGAACACATAAAAGAAACTAATGAAAGACATTCTGAAGGGCATTCTGACGACGACGAGGAAGAATGTCATTCAGAAGGAGAACCTGATCATCTTGAAAGAGAAAAATACAACTGGGACAATTTTAATCACATAGATGAATTTAAATTAAAAATTAATGGACCTGCAACCCCTGGAGAATACATAAAGAGAAATAAAAAAAATATAAAAGATTCTTTCTGTGAAGCTTTAAAAAATTATAAAGCATCAAGGTATAATGTTATAAAATATAAAATCACAATAAAAGCAAAATACTGGAGAGGACCGGTAGGCCAAGGACCAGAAACACAATTCCTTTAGATGTTGAAATCCCAATGCCTTTTAAATATTTATTTTCAACTAGAGGATTTAATAAAAGCATCAAAGAAATAATTCAAGCAGTAGAAGCAAAACAAGAAGAGGTTGAAAATGAATTAGGAGATTCAAACTTAGTATTCATAGCTTCCAATCTTTAGTAATTGATTACTGGAGGGGATTACCACCTAATCCTAAATCCTATATTCCTACACCCTTTAAATCTAGAAATGTTTATAAACGTACAGAATAAGGATAACAAATGTTTCATGTGGTCAATACTTGCATATTTACATCCTCAAGCTGAAAACCCTCAAAGAGTTTCAAAATACAAAGAATATGAAAATGAATTAATATTCCCCAAGGGATTCACGCATCCAATGAAAACTAGAAGACATTCCAGAATTTGAAAGACTAAATAATCTTAAACTTAATATTTATGAACATGTTAAAGGATGGGGACATGGATACAGAGATATTATTCCAATTTATATTTCTGACTATGAGATACAGGGCCTAGGAGACAGGGAGATATATCTTTTAATCTTGGAACATGAAATAATCAACATTATATTTTAATAAAAAACTTTCAAGCCTTTACATCTCCAGAGAATCCAACTTGTGGAGGCGGAACATGTAAAAGATGTCTTCATTATTCAACAACTAAAAACTCCATGATTAAGCATGCAAGATTTTGTGAAAAGGATTCACCAGCTTTAATTAGAATGCCTACAGATCCAGGATGCATTTTAAAAACTTTTCAAATTTACTACAAACAGTAGGAGTTGTCTACGGAGACTTTGAATCTATAAATCATAAACAAGATCTAGTTATGCAATATTTAAAAATAATAGAAAAATATAAACTCATGGATGCATGGAAAGCCTCTAAACAAAAGGAGAAGCCAACAAGGTTAAAGGCCTTTCTAAGAAAAAATAATAAACCTAATAGTGTTAAAAAAACTAAACAATTACCATCTGCCTATAAATTATTATTTAAAAGTAATTATCCTGAACTCATAGAATCTAGAGAATATGCATTTCAAGGAACCTCAGAAGATGTCTTGGATCATTTTACTACAAGTATAAATGATCTAGAACATGAAATATTTAAAGCATTAAAAACAAAGTACCCTCAAAATATTTCAGAGCAACAATTAGAAGAATATAAAAATACTTTCAACTGCTGGATGTGCAAACAAGGGTTTGGGGAATCCAATCCTGGAACTAACGATAAGGTTATAGATCACGATCATTTAAAAAAGGAAAATAATTATCGAGGAGCAGCCCATAAAAACTACAATCTTAATTGTCATACTCCTAAATTTGTACCAGTTATATTTCATAATCTTTTTGGTTATGACCTACATCTATTTATAAAGCATCTAGCAGCAAATGCCAAAAACTCTTTCAAGGTTATAGGACTTACAAAGGAAAAATATAAATCAGTTGAATATGGAAATTAAAATTTATAGATTCCTTAAACTTCCTACAAATGTCTTTAGATGGCATAGGAAAAACATTAAGGCCAGAAGACTTTAAATCACTCGGGACTTTTTGGAAAAAAATAATATACCCCCGGAAGAATACTCGACATGCCTAGCAAAAGGAATCTATCCCTATGACTACGTTAATTCATTTGAAAAATTAAAGGAAACAAGTCTGCCAGAGAAAGAGGCCTTTTATTCACTACTTTCAAAATCTGGGATTACAGATCAGGAATATTCCCGAGCAAATAAAATGTTTCAGCTGTTTGACTGTAAAACCTTGGGAGATTATACAAGCACCTACCTGTCCCTAGATGTTTACATCCTAGCAGATTGCTTTGAAGAATTTACAAAGTCTTTTGTTCTTAAACCTTATAATTATATAACAGCTCCTTCCTTAGCTTGGGATACCATGTTATATACCATTTGGACTTCAGATCTTCCAGAATCTGATAAAATTATAGATCTTTTAACCGAGCAAGACATGTTTAATCAAATTAAAACAAACATTAGAGGAGGAGTATCCTCAGTAATGGGGAATAGGGAAATAAAAGCTAGAAATGCAATAACTAATAGTAGAATGCTTTTCAAAGACCTCTGAGCCTTATAAAAAACTTAACAATGAGGAACTAGAAGAAGTATTAGAAGGAATGAAGAATCCTTTGTTTATACTTTATATAGATGCAACAGCTTTATATCAGGAATTATGACTCAGTATATACCAATGAGTGACCTTCGTGAAATATACTCCTCAGGCCTTGTGCACTCCGTAGAAGAAGAAGAATCCTTAAAGACTCTTATAAAAGAAATACGTGCAACCCCTAAAGATTCTCCAATAGGATACTTTATAGAATGTGACCTCGAATATCTGAGGATATAAAATCAGGAACAAGACACTTCCCTTTAGCCCCTATAAGAAGAAAGATTAATATCCAAGAACTTTCATCCTGGCAAATCTCACAGGATAAACCGCCAACAACAAAGCTTCTTTGTGATCAAACAGATCGAGAATATTATCTCTGTCACTATAGACTCCTGCAGTTTTATCTTTCACAAGGAATGAAATTAAAAAAAGTTCATAGTGTTATAAGATTTAAACAGAGAGCATTCATGAAGACCTTTATCGAGGAGAACATTCGTTGTAGAAACATTGCAAAAAGACAAGGTTAACCTTTTAAAAGACAATGGTTATAAACTTTTAAAACAACTCAGTCTTTGGCAAGACCATGGAGAATATAGACAAGTATACTAATATAGAACTCTTGACAAATAGTGAAAAGGATATAGCCCGTTATAATCGCATGCTAGGAAAGCCTACATTTAAAAACGCACAGGTATTTTCTGAAAGTCTTACTGCAGTAGAACTACAAAATTTTGAGAAAACATATAATAACCAATATTTATAGGCTTTACAATTTTAGAACTTTCAAAATTGCAAATGTATGAAACATATTATAATGTCTTGCATCCCATATACGGAGCAAATATAGCAATGCATGCAATGGATACGGATTCAATGTTTTTAACCATAAGAACCGAGGACCTTGAAAGAGACATAGCTGAAAATCCTATACTTTCAAATTTAATAAATTCATCCGGAGAGTTATTTTCATTTAAAGATGAAAAAACCAAATACTCCAATAGAAAATGGAATATTTATTCGTGCTAAACAATATTCATACGAAACATTTACAAATCCTAAATTTGAAGAGCATACATTTATATTTAAAACCCCAGAAACAGAGAGAAAGCATTACACATAGATATCCTGTATTCCCGGGAGGATCAGAAGAAGAGAAACCTGTAAAGGATAACAGATGTAAAGGAATACAGAGATGCGTAGCCAGGAAAACTTTCTCATCAAGATTATAAAGATTGTATAATAAGAAGGTCATAAAGATAAAATTGATGAAGTACATCAACTTAAAAGTGAAAAGCATGATATTTACTTGATAGAATCCCAAAAAGTATCATTATCAAATTATGATGACAAAAGATTTATCTTGTCTGACATGAAAACAACTCTCCCAATTGGAAATGATTTAATCCCTATAATAAAAGTCTTGATAAAATAAATAAAGTCTATGATTTAAATCTTACTGATCTTGATATTTATAATGTTGAAATCATTTATCCCCAAGGATTGGCAGACCTTTATATTCTCAAGTTTTTTAATCCTATATGTTTAGAACTTAATATTTTAATACTGATCCTGAATATATAAAAGGTCTAAGTGATAAAGAATTTAAAGATCATAAAGAGTTCTAAAAACTAATTTCGAAAAGTTAACATCAGATTCTATCAAATGATTTTTTTCTTTTAAAAATGTCAACAATTAATTTAAGAGTGACAACATCAACCTTTTGAAGGCAATAAATTTTTTTATGTATGATTCTTTAGCCACTTCTCTCGTTTAATTTTTTTAGAATATTCATTAGTTTATAACATTAGCACTTTTTAATCTATTAATATTATTTTTAATATCTTGTATTATTTGATTTGATTTCATTATTTCATCATCAGTTAAGATTCCATCTTCCAAAGCTTTTAATTGAAATAAAAATAATTTAGAGATTCCTAATTCTATTGATAAACAAACTTCACGATATAAACTTTTCTTTTTAGAAGTATAAGATAATGAAACTATTTCAGTCAAGAAACCATCAGCTACAGAAATACTTCAAGTATTACAGGTGCTATTGTTAAAACTGGTAAAGTTATAGGTAAAATAACTGTTAATATTGCAGATGTAAATCCTAAAGAATAACCTATAATTTTTAAAACTGTATTCCCTTTATTCCATCTATTTTTTAACCTTTTTATAATGCTTTAATAAATCTTGTAAATGTAAGGTTTCTGATTTAAATTCTTTTACTCTCATAATTTCAAGTTCTGTGGGAGCCGAGGCCTTGGAACCTTTGTGACCTTCGGAATAATATCCTGATGATCTCAATTCTGGAGGGACCTCTGGATAAATTTTTTTCTTCTCTTACTTCTTCCATCTTTTGGACTTTGTCCATTTTAATAATTAAAAAAATAAGACTTTATTCTTCTGAGCACCATCTGGCACCAATACTCGGATATCAAAAGAAACTCTTGTTGAGAGGATATCTTTATACAATTCTCTCAATGCTTTACGAACTCATCAACATCAACCTTTTTTTTCATAAAATATTAAATCTATATATTGTACAAGTGTGCTTTTTAAAAATAATATTCTTACTTTTAACTTATGTAGTCCATGTGAATGAGTATTAACATACCAATCTTCCGTGTGGTAAATCATAACTAGTCATTATAACATCACCCTTTTCAAGCTTACTATTATAATCACATTTCACAAACCATTTCATTCTTTCATTATCATCATCAAACAAAAAGAAATAAGGATCAATAATCTTTACAACCATAAAAACACCCCATTCTTTACTGTTTGTTGTTATTAAACTTGGTTCTATAAAATGTTTATATGTATGGGGTAATAATGTTTTATTCTGTTCTAATTCAGCAGCTCTTTTTCTAATACTATGTGTGGTGTTAATGTGTGTTCCATGAGACTCTAAATTTGAAATTCTTTTATTAAATGATGTACTCATCTCATTTATTATATTATATATTGTATTAAATTTAGTATTCATAATTTGTTTATCTTTAGAGTTTAATATGGTAGTATTTAACTTTACAACTTGTTCAGTTAACAGACTTGTAACTTGTCAAATTTATCATTAAATCGTTGTATCGATATTATTAAGCTTTGATTCCATTGAATCCATTTTAGTTGTTAATGAACTTTCAATTCTTGTTGTTGTTAAATCAGTATAATTTTTAACACCATCAACATATTTTTTATTAACTGCATCAGCTTCATCAGTTGGAAAAGATAATTCTTTTATCTTGTGTCCATTTAAAATTAAATCACCCTTCATTGAATCACCTCTTTCATTAATATATTTATTTTCTGTTAAAGTTAATATTTCTTCTGTATTAAACCCTGTTTTTATTGTTCCACCACCTCTATTACATGGAATATAAGAACTCATTTATTAATAATTTAAAATGACATGTGGAACTTCGTATTCAAACCTGTTTCAAATGTAAATACATTGAAATCTCTTCTCCATTAAATCAATCAATTCTCCTTCTTGATTAAGAATTTTAAAATTAATATCCATTATATATTTTCTACATAAAGGTAAATAATTTGGAGGATTCATTCTTTCAACTATTTTATATCCCATAGGAACTGTGTTTGAGGGAAAGGAATATAAAACATTTGTTTGTTTACCATTATTATAAGAACCAGTTATACAATCGCAATGAATATTATTGTGTTTGTATTTATTATTTTTATAATATTTTCTGATGTTATATTCTCAACTACAGGTGTGATATAATGGTTTTCGTGTAAATCCTAAAATTGTCTAAAGAAACTATTATTTTGAAATGAATTCCTATATTCTCTAAAGTCATTATACATTTTGAAGTTGGTAAATCCATTTTAATTTTAATGACTCCATTTGTTTTTTTAGAAAGTATATTATTTAAATCTTTTAATCTCATAAGCTCCGGGTTCGATTGTTATTATAATCTTATCTGTAGATTTTTGGGCTTATATAATAAATATGTTATTATCTTTAGTTATATTAAAAATAGTATTATAAGCACAAAACCATAATAGTCCCTAATTCATAATTTAAATTTTGATCTAATTTAATTGAATCTTGAAAGTTTATAGTAAAGTCTGATTCTTTTGAATTTATAGATAAAGTTCTTGAATATTTATCTGACATTATGTTTACCATTTTTTTAAATTATCTTCCGGAAGGTTGCGAAGCTCCATTTTCATAGTATAGATTTTAAAAATCATTATAAATTTCTTGGATTAAGGAAGTGAACCTTCTCCTTTGATTTATTCAATCTATACAAAACATATAAACTTATAATACCACATATTTTAGTATTATTAGTTGAACTTGTAAAGAATTAAAAGTGTAGTCCGAGAGATAGTCTTCAACTTCTTTAGTGGTTTTAATCCCAAAAGAATCAAAGTATATAGATTTATTTATATAGACAACCCAATGAGATCCTTTTTCATTTGAATTTGATAATTTATAATGATATTCCTTTGGAGTGTCTTCTTTCAGACTCGACAATTCATCATTCATTAATATTTTTATTTTTAAATTTAAAATAATCTTGCATAATCTTTTACATCCAAATTTGTTTTTGTATTTATTCCAAATGTTTTAAAAAATCTAATATTGAGGAGTCATTTTATATTTTATAACTTCGTATTTATAACTTCGTATACTTATTAAATTTTCTTTTGAATTATTCCTTGTTTTAATAATTCTTTTAGAAATCTTTAAAATATCAGAATTCTAAATTATTATCCTGCTTTTTTAGCTGCTAAATATTTTTCTTAATTCAATAAAAAAGATTGATTGGGTTTATCTCCTTACCCTTTTCCTTGGCCCTGACCCTGGCCCTCTCTTCTGGACAATATAACCCCTTTCTTTTTTTATTTAAATATTCTTTAAATCTGAATATG
>CAUHTR010007269.1:103529-125431 GCA_959609185.1 Schmidtea polychroa | reverse complement strand
CTTCGTATTTATAACTTCGTATACTTATTAAATTTATCTTTGAAATTATTCCTTGTTTTAATAATTCTTTAGAAATCTTTAAAATATCAGAATCTAAATTATTATGTCCTGCTTTTTTAGCTGCTAATAGTTTTCTTAATTCAATAAAAAGATTGATTGGGTTTATCTCCTTACCCTTTCCTTGGCCCTGACCCTGGCCCTCTCCTTCTGTGACAATATAACCCCTTTCATTTTTATTTAAATATTTCTTTAAATCTTGAATATGTTTTGCTTTAGCACTACCATGTACTAATTCTATTAAATTTAAATATTTTTTAATTTCTAGAAGATCAACATTCTCTGAGGGATATCCACAAACTAATCCATAAAAATCATCTGTAAATTCAAAATCTAGGTGTTTAGTATTATAAACATTTTGTGAATGAATACGTGATTTATTTTCTGAATTTAAATATAACAGAAAGTCATGTTTATTAATTGTTATTATTTGATATCCTTCAACATTAATATTAAATGTAGGTTTAATTGTTTTACTTAAACTCACATTAATTTTAGGATCAAGTATAAGAGGTTTTATATTTAAATCTTCCAACCATGATAATTCTTTTAAATCTTGTTTATCTTCCAACTCTTTAAATTTTAAAACTTCTAACTCTTTTATGGCTTTAATTGTTGGTCCTTGTTGTTGTTGGATTACCTCATTTAATATTATAGATTCAGCGTGTTGAGTTGTATCTTTTTTATTATATTTATCTTGTTCTGATTGTAATTTTTTTAAAAGTGCTAATCTTTCTTCATATACCATTTTGATGGTATCAAAAATGGTATCATTTTGGTAAAGGATCCGTTGGAACCTTTACCATTTTTAATTTTACAAAGACATCCATTCTTTAAAGATTTACATATTTTTTTAAAATCATCTTTATCTTTTGAAGATAAAGATTCAGATGATGAAATTTGATTTTTTAAAAAATCATTTAAACCACGGCCTTTATAAGGATCAAGATAGAGACCTTTGCCCTGAGACTTTTGCCGACTCCCCTCATATGGATTAAGATAGAGACCCTTTCCAACGGACACTCCCCCTTTAGCTTGATCCTTCTTCATTGAATCGATTTCAGTTTGTAGTTTTCTTTTTCTAGGTCTGTCTTTTGAGATTCTTTAGCTTTTTGAACTGTAGTTGCAATTCCTCCAGCTATTCCAGCAGCACCTGATAGTCCGGCAATGATTGCAGGTATTAAAGCAGCTAATGGAAGAATACCTCCGGATTTGGAGGAACTCCCTATATGTTCTTTAACTTGTTCTTTTACATGTTTTCCAATAAAATATTTTTTACCAGAGATTACTACTGATTTATTTTTATTTGAATTTATTAATTCTTGCAAAGATTCCTCTGTAGGGTTTTGTGTTGTCATTTTATAATAAATAAAAATGGATACTTGGAAACCAATTTTAAATAGACATAATCTAAATTTAATAATAAAGTATTTCCTGATAATTTTAGATGCTTAATTATTGGATCTTCTGGATGTGGAAAGAATGTTCTTCTTATGAGAATGTTATTAGAAGATGGTTTTTTGGATTATAATAATTTAATCTTTTATTCTACAACCATTAACCAACCGGAATTACAACTTTTGAAATGTGGATTTGAAAATAAATTAACTAAAAAAGCTATAATTGATATTTTTAAAAATCAACATACATATCCCGAAGAGGTTTTTCAACCTTGTGATATGGTTGATTGGTACAAGGAAAAGATTTTAGAATCAGATATTAGTAATAAAAATGATTATATTTGTGAAGAAGGGCAGGAGGCAATTCAAGTTTTATTCTCTAATAAACCTGAAGATGTTTTACATTGTGATTTACTTCCTAAAGATAAAAAGAATCTAGTTATATTTGATGATGTTGTCAACATGAAAAATTAAGAGATTCAAAAGAGTTACTTTACACGAGGTAGACATAATAATTGTAATGTTATTTATATATCTCAAACATATTATGCTTTAGATAAAAACTCTATAAGAAATAATTCTAATTGTTTTATATTTTTTAAATTAGACAAGCGTGATAAGAATATGATTTATAATGATTTATTTTCAAATGTTGAACCTGATAAGAATATGTTTGATATGTTTGTTGATAATCATTGGAAAGAAAAATATAATTATATTTATTTGGATAGAGAAGAAGCTGAAATATGGAAGGAATTATTCTAAGAAAAGTTTGTTTTAGGGCTTGTCGACTTAAAAATCTGTTTTCTCTAGTTCATTATTATAAAATCTACCTAATATTTTTTCATTATTTAAATCAATGATGCTATATGTTATTGGAGTTGTATAATGTATTTTATTTATAATAAAAATTTCATTTGTCCATTTTGCTGTGAATCCTTTTTCAAATTTATTTTTATATTTAAATATTCTTACGCGGTCACCAATTTTAAATTTTGGTTTTATAGGGGTTGTATCAACAATAACATCATTTTCAATATTTACCACTTTAACTGTTTCAGGATTCAAGGAAGCATTTAAAGGTGTTGATTTTATAGAACTATGTACATCATTATTATATTCATTTACAATCTTTTGTAACAATTCATTGTTCCATTTTTGTTTTCCAATAGCAGTAAAATATTTCCACATTTTATTTTTTAATGTTCTATTTAATCTTTCAACCACAACTGCTTTTCCTTCGTTTTCTGTTGAATATAATTTAATATCATTTTCATTTAAAAACTTTGTAAAAACTTTGTTATAAAATTCTGTTCCTTTATCACACCATAAATATTTTGGAATTCTTTGATATTCTTCAAATATATTTTCAAATGCTTCTGTAATAGAATATCCTGTTTTATTTTCTAAACACCTTGCAAAAGCAAATCTTGTATATAAATCTATTACTGTTAAAATTATTTTATATTTTCAGGGTCTGATGATTTGGGCATAAAGACTAAATCAGCAGACCATGTTTGATCTTTTTCATGTACTTGAACTTTTAAATATTTTTTATTTTTCTAAATTCATGGTGTAATTCGTTGGCATATTTTATTTGTGATTCTGTTGGGGTTTGTAAGGGTTTATTCTCAAAGAGTTGATTCTCAAGGGATCTTTCAACGTCTGCTTGTTCAATAATCCTTTTATTAGCAACATCTTTTGCTTTTCTAGGAAGTCCTGCTCCTATGAAAATCTTACCTTTCATTGCTAATTTAACTAGAGCTCTTTGAATCTTTTCCTTGCTTGATGGATTTTGTATATTATTTAAATCATGTATTAAATTCACATCAGCAACATGTCTATCTCTAAGATCTTCAGAGTTGTAAGCAATGTCATGTTTTAAAGCTGCTTGATCAATTCTATTTATTGGTTCTTCTCCTTGTTTAGGATTATTATTTTCATCTAATCTAATATCTAATCTTGTTCCTGGTCCAGTATAATTGTGACGGAATAAATGTCTTTCACCTGGATATTTTTCTGTAGTAAAAGGTTTTAATATTGTAGATGTTGTTTTTGAAGATTGTAGGTCGCCTCCTGTAATATCAACTCTCGTATGTTTTTTAGTTTTGAGATGACTTGCTTTGTGATGTCTTGTAACTTGACAATTACAACTTTCACATGTCCAATATTTACTCATTTTAAAAGTTTTTTTATGGGGGAATCTACTTATGAAGAATCTCCCCTAACATTTTCAATAATTGAAATCTTTCCACCATATAATTTCATTTCTATTTTCTTTTCTTCTAATATTAATGTATATACTTTAGCTTTAAAATTAGAATCCTTTGTTATATGAAGTGTAACATCAACATTATTTATGGCTAGGCGATCATCTTGGTCTGAAACATTTATACAAAATATAGAATATAAATTTTTGAAATCTTCTAAACTTAATTGTGGTTCGGCTTTAAATTCTTTACAAGTTTCAATATAATTTAAATAGGGGAATATGTTTTCATTATTTTCAATATTAAATTCCATTCTGTTTATTGGATAATAAGAACTATTTAATTGAATTTGGATTGTTTTTAAATTATCATTTCCAATCTTTTGAATAAACAAGTTGTTATTTTTTTGAAATGATGGATCTGTTTCTTTGAATCCAATCAAGATATATCTTGGTCGGTATGCTAAATTTGCCACCTTTATAGAATATGTTGAACCCTCTGTCATACTAAATTCACTACAGATTCTATTTAAATAATTTACATTTATAGACTTGTTGGAATTTAATCTTTCAAGGAGTTTGATTTCAGAATGTGGGTTTAATGTCCATTCAGGTATATGTAATTCAAGTGTTGATAATTTTAATTTAGCTGTTGTGTCTGCAGCTCCATAGAACAATCTTTTATCACCTTCTACTCTATTACAGATGAGTTCTATAAAAACATTATGAAGTACACGGTTATAATTTTGAAGGAATCCGAACAAGTGTTTTAATTCAAAATAACCTTCAAATTTTTTCAACTTATAAAGTTCAACTCTTTTATAGTAAGCATAATTTATATCTAAACCATCTTTATCTAAATCCCCTTTATTAACATCAGGAATCCAACCTGTTAATTCACCATATTCGTTTTTATAATCACAACCAGTTAAAATAAAATTTAACATTGTAGAATATACTCCTGGATGCAAAACAGTTTCAATTTCTGATGATCCTAGTTTTAATCTCATGTTGGAGAATAAATTGGGAAAGAAATTATTTTCTAGGGTTATATCTTTGTTTGCTTCAATTTCTAATTCAATTTTATAATATAATTTGGCATTACAAATATCTATTGGGTTTGATGTTTGAAGAGATTGAAAAACTATATCACCCCTACGATTTAAGTTTGCAATAGATCCTGAAGTTGGCGAGATTTTTAAAATATCATTTTTCTTGATTTCATGAGTAAATTCTTTATTATAATCAAGATTTAATTTATTTTTTCTTGAATTTTAAGATTTATATTATTCATTTTTATAATAAAAATTTAAAAAATGACAAAAATCCGAACTCCGATAGCGCAGTGGGAATAGACTGGCATTGTGGTTCAAATGCTAGCGGTTCAAATCACGTCTGAGGTTAGTTTTTTTTTCAACATAAAATAATATTAAAAATTTGAAAATAATATTGAAAATAATTTTTGAAAATAATATTAAAAAAATATATAGTGTGGGTATCTTAGGAAATAAATCTTGTTTATTTTATTTATTTATTAATTAATTAATTTTTAAACATAAATATGAAAAAAAAAATATTGAAACGGGTGATGGTGGCGAACCGGTAATTATCGCCACCAGTCTTTCGAACACCCCCGGATCGATTCTATAATGTGCACATTTATTTCTTGGTTGTTTTCGGACCTCTTTCGGATTCGCTTTCGAATTCATTTGTACTTTCGAGCAGCACACTTAAAACGCCGATGAAATCGACTTCGTGAGCGAGAAGCGAATAATAAGGTGTGCTGCTATTATCGAATTGATTCTGATATATAAGTCTGGCCAGCTTGTATATTGGAAGAGATTTGATAAACGAAAGAGGTTGAAATAAAAAAAAATGATCCGGATCAAAAAAAACTGTTGAGAGGACAGTGAAAAAAAAAATACCACTGTCCTCTCAGAGCAGTTTTACTATTTTCATAAATTAGTCAAATAGCAACTTGCTAGTTGACATCCTCAAGTAGTGTGTTTATATCCCTAACGACCGCAAGCCGACAAACGTTTTTCATAGTTTTATCAGTATTTTTTTCCCCGTTTTATTAATATTTTTGTTGTTTTTTTTAAGTCTTTATTTTGAAACCAAAATGTCTAAGAATAAAGAAATTAAAAGATATAGGTTTTTAGGGGTTTAAGTGTTTTTTTTTACGTTTATGGGGGAAAAATAGGTATAAAACATGAAAACAGTGGGAGGCCTGTGGTCGTTAGGGATATAAACCCTTACATTATTTGACTGCCATAAAACTCATTAGAATATTTCCCAATGAATTATCTCCAATTTCAACAATATACATCATAAAATTACTCAAATATGTCGCTATCATCCATCTAGTTATTCCAGAGCTCGATCTTCCAATATATTCTTTCCCATAGGTAAATCTGAGAAACGCTTGCCTTTGTGTAATGCAAATTTGAGATAACAATTGAGATCGGTCTACTTTTTATCATAAGAACTAAACACTTCGTGAGGCCTGACATATTTTGTCTTTTGTAAACTTTTGAAACCGATTTGCAACCATAAGGCAATCGCTATCATAGTGAAAGGTTTTTGGCAAAAGGTAAACATTATATAAATTTTGACGTTGTACAGTAAAGTGTGACGCATAATCCTATAGGGAAACTCATACCAGGCTATTTAAAGAAAATGATACTCGGCAAATGAAGCAGCAATCAAATATTCATTGAAATTATCATATTCTGTGTTTAACATTTCTAGGTCCAGAGGTTCACCTTGACAAGCATGTGTAGTGACACCTCAATTAAATTGAATATATATATTTAGAATTGTGCATAGGATTTAGAGTGTCCTTATTCTGTTGTTTAAAGTTGCAAAATGAGATTGTAATTAGTTACCAAGTTAATCAATTAATTTGTTAAATTGTGCATGTCTGGTTGTTCAGAGAATGCCTAATTTCCTTACCGTCACGTTATGATGGTCCCTTCAAGGTTTGAAATTCCACCCAGAAAACAACACAATGGCTTCATCGTAGACAAGCGCTACAAAACTGTCAATCTTTATAAGATCAAACCTTCCTACCTAAACATAAATGCTTCGAGATCTCCAGTTTCATTTTTACGGTCCGCTCTCTTTAAGAGGCCTGTATGAAGTGAGCAGGAAATGATTCAGAGATAGAGCAGGAATTGAATATATATATATATATTTAGAACTGTGCATAAGATTTAGAGTCTCCTTATCCTGTTGTTTAAAGTTGCAAAATGAGATTGTAATTATATAATCATATTCTGAATCCTGCTGTCCTACCGCAACTAAACAATTGCATGATTTGATTTATTAATTATATATCCCAGTTTCTGTAGAAATATTTCGGAATTTATTGAATGAAATTAGATATTAATGATCAATTTGAATATATTCAATAAATTCCTATCAATTGATCCTTTCTATTCAGTTTGATCGATGTCACAACTCTCATATATTTTATTGGTTATGATCCCCTCGTCTATGCCACATTTCTACACAGCTATTTCAGGTTTGTTCTACCATTTATCCTTTATGAATCCCATTCAAATCTTTGTTGACTTTCACAGAAATCGCAACAGTTTAGTCTCCAAGCGGAACCTTGGGTACCCAGATAATTACTCTAATTTCACTAACTCTGCCAGTCACAATCACTTCAATCAGTCGATTAAGACATCGGAAAATGAATTTAATCCCAATGTTGAGGGCAGTACACATTTCGATCCCGATATCCTTGTGACCTTGAACCGAGATGATGTAGATCCTATCAATATCAGCCAAATCATGAAAAATTACAATATAATTTCCGAAGGTGCCCAATTTGAATATGAAACTCGTTATCCATCCACTATTAACACCTTTGAGAATCAATCGTCCGATGAGCTGGAAAAGTCAGTAATTCTGTCATTGAACGAGGAAGTAGAATCGATTAGGAGGGAGACATGGGATCTGACTGATTTTGCAAATTCATAATTTGGGACTCCTCTAGTGGAGTTGGGTGATTTATTATTAATATTGTGCATCCCAGTCATTTTGGTCGTCATGGTTTCCATCGCCATCATTTCGGGCATGATTGTCCCTATTCGATATCATCATTATTTTATACATATTTATTCACCAATTTTCACATTTATTCTTGTAGCGATTGACTTGTGTTCAGATGTCACTTTAATCTCTTTTTAATTTATTATATTATTATCATTATTCCTGAGCTACATTAAACTTCATATGCTATTTTAGTAAGAGTTCATTAAAATGTCTAATATAAACAACAACTATATTTATAAACGCTAATAATGGAATTAGGAAATGACGCGGTATACCAAGTAGTTGGCCTAATCGGTAGTGGAGAACCCTTGATGGTAAGTTAGTCTCAATTATGTAAAACAAAATTTCTGGGGTATATAAGGAACTGACAATCGAAGAGGTCACGAATGACTGAGAAGTTTGTCCGATTTATTTTAAACGATCTTATCATATGTTCACCATATGGCAAATTTTCATCATTTTTCCTACAAACCCTTTTATCATTATTTGTAAAGGAGACTTGAATTGCTTGACAACTATACAATTGGTGGTGACGTGTATCGATTCAAAGTTAGGGCACCTTAGGTATTTTTGCTCCATTGTTACAGCCAAAATAAGCCAGAGTTCAAATATCCATTCAGTTTTGATGTTGTATTGTTTTACACTTCTATTGTCCGAAAAGACGCTTTTAAATATTTAAAAAGCAATTTAAGATAGTGCGTCTTGTTAATAGAGGAAATGGCTAATTGGAGTATCAACAAATAAATGTGCGAAAGTATGTAAGATACTGTTGTAAATCAGTATTGCTTAAGTCACCATTCAGAGTACCTACGAAATAAAAGAAGGAAATGACCCAACATTTACTGCTAGAAGAATAGTGCTTACATTTCGATGGAAAATACTTTGACATAAATGAATGTAAAGTTTTCTTAATTAAAAATGAACAAACTGAAACTAGATTCTTTGCTTTCAGAAATGGCAAAGTGGAAACTATTTCCTAAGAAATTGCGAAGGTTCTGGATGTATTATGGAATGCCAAAAATGATTGTGGCCTATAAAATCAATGTAAATATTGGGGGAAATGTAGTTGTTGCTAGATAATGGAGCAAATGTTTGAAAAAAGGTTCAAGTATATATAGCACGCGTTTCAGCAATGACTAATTTTATATATGTACTGAGCTTCAGGTAACTGGTGAAAATATAAGTCGAAGCAACTTTCTCTTTGGTTTTATCAAGTGAATCCAACTATTAAGTTATCGTCATCCTGCCCGACAGCATCTGTTATGGTGAGTCGAATACAATGTCTGTCATGCAAGAATAAATCGTCGACTTATTGAATTGTTTTTAAACACATTTTTGTTGACAATGTGCAGAAGGACAACACAGTCTTTATATGTATAAATTGAATGGTCGCCCGTATATTTCAGTAAAATTGTATTAAAGACACAGCTTTAAATTCTTTATTAAAAAACTGACAAATTATACATCTCTCATAGTGCAACAATCAAGAGCGCCGACAGGATTTTTTGAAAGATGGTGTAAAATAAAACAAGGTCTGTCACAGGAGAACTATGTCAAATCTTTTTAGTCCTCTCAACATATTTTCGAGAAAATTGGAGCTCTATGAGACCCACAAAATAACTAATTAATTATTTTGGTGGAAATTTTCGAATATATTGACCTACGGTAATACTTCTAAATTTTTCATGCTGGAAACATGTTTATTACACATGCTAATGTTAGATGACAGGGGCAGACCCATCAGCATATTTGTCCTTACAAGCAATTATAGGACTGGGAAGAATAAATTTAGAGTGAATATGTACAATGAGAGTCAATAAAGGCCAGTTGAATTATCAAATAAAATCATACAATCCAATTAAGAGCAATCTAAATCAACCAAATCCTATCAACAATCTATGTGACTTAATTATCTTTTGTGACTTAATTACAGCATGACAATTCAATAATTTGTAGTCTATATGACATTGTAAACAATTTATGACTTATTTTAATGACAATTGTATTGTTTGTGACAATTTTTGGAGAATTGGATTATTACATGTATAATAAAAATATTACAAACAAAATTATTATATACGGGGGAATATGGCAATCAAAAAAATATAATAAATATTTTCAATAATCAATAAATATTTCTCAATGTAGATTTTGTTAAAAAAGAAAAAAACAAACCTTTGAGTAAACATTGTTAATGGCATTTAGCATTTTGAATTTAAAATAAATTTCATAAACAAACAAATTCCTCGACTGTAAATAAAAGTAAATTAATTTATAAATATTCTCAAAATAAATATTTATCTAGTATTTAAGAGCTTAAGAAATTTAATATAAATAGCGTTCACAAATTTAGTTCAATCATCCCAAAAATCAAGTCGTATTTTAGACAATAAATTTTATAAGGAAATTCTTTGAGAATTTAAAGAATACAACAGTTCAAAATTCGATAGTATTTTAGTTGAAACACATTATCATTCCTACATAAATAATAAAACAAGCACCCACAGTCAAGGAACATAAACATACACACGCACTATTTGGGTTAAATCATTTTTGTCATTCTAGGTGAATATTTCTTTTGTTATCCAATAAATATTTATAACCCGACTAAACATAACCGGACTTACATTTGGGGGGGGAGGGAATATTGTATTGTATTATTTATGAAATGAAAGGTGGTGCACTTGCACCCCTTAGTACCTCCATCCCAACCCGCATGGCAACTATTTGTATTTATCGAACTGTTGACGCTTGAAAATATTTTGTTTTCTAGTTCTTATTAAAAAAGCCTCACATAAAGTTCTTTCCCACTTATTATAACTTTTATAAAATCTTTTAAGTTGGGTAATAGTATTATACACGCTTTTCCATCAACTATTTTCCCGAAACAGGTAATTTCTCCAATGTATGAAGATCAAACATTAAATTTATCGGGGTTTGAAAAGTATTCCTAAACATATTAATTGATTTATTATTTTGACACTATTTTCTAAGTATTGGAATTTTGCCAGAAACACAATTTTTCATTATTTCATTTTATTAAATTAGGAAAATTAATTAAAAAGTTTAAAAAAATTAATGTTTTCGGGGTAACGGAATTATTAAAGGAATGCAAATTAAGTGTAAAAATATTAATTTAATGAAAAACTTTAAGTTTGACACATATTTAAGAATGAAATCGAATAATTAACATAGATCTTTTGCTTCTTCTCATTTTTGCTGTCATCTTTATATTTCTGTCTCATTTTTCTTATTTGATAATCATTTTTATAAATAAACTTTCAAATTTTTAAGGTCACATTTTGATTATGTAACTAACAGTTTATAATGAAATATAATAAATTTTTACGCTTAACAAATAATTTAATATTTTATTTAAAATTTCTGTGTTTTAATTTTGTGTATTTGTGATATAATTTTGAATTATAATTTACAATAAATTATTATCAATAAAGTTATATTATCCAAACAAAAATTGTACAACTAAATATTTTAATAAAAGTGTTAAATTTATTCTCGAATAATTAAACTAAATGATTAGATAACAAGATTTCCTATTATTATGCATCGAAGTGAACGAAAAACTAGTCATACAAGAGAAACTCAACCAACATTACCCGGTGTAGAATTCGCTACAGACGATGCGGGTGATTTGACATCAGTTAACTGGGTCTATAAAACATGGGCAAGGTAATGCATGCCCTTTGGTTACGTTATTTAAGGTCATGGTGATATGCGTATAAATGTGTTTATTTGACATTATGTTGTAATATATTGTCTTGAATTTCCTTTTCTATAATGCATGCTAGTTCAGTCTTGAATTTTGTTATGGAGAATTTGCTAAAATTTCTATTATTGTTTATAGATGTGCATTTAAAATTGCCGCACTGCTAAGTCTAGCATCAGTCAGTGCCAATACACCGGAGACATTTAAAGAATATAAATGGTTATTCTATGCCACTTATCTACTTGATAACATTGTGGCACTGTTATTCACAGCTGAAATGTTTACCAAAATGAAAATAAAGGGCATCATTCGCCCGGTACGTATTATTAAATATTTATTGTTTTTAATTTTGTGGAGTTGCAACATTTTATTTTCTTGTTTCGTAGTAAGCCAGCCGCAGCTGATAAATCATTAATTAATAACATTTTTATTAATACAAAGATTAATATAAATTTTTTTCAATGTTATTCTAAAAAAATATAATTTTTATTCATTTAAAATGACGTTTTTCACTTATTGTAATATTTAAATTGATAAAATATCAATAATTTTCCTATTTAGATGAATAAATTATAAATATTTCACAATTTGCTTTAAAATATTGATTGATAATTTTATACTGCTTTTAATTTGAAAGTAATTGAATTCTTCATTATAGTCACCGTATGTGATTGTTCGCCATTTATTTTTTGTAAAGGTTTGTTGCAAATGGTGTCGAGCTTATAAATTGAACGTTATGTTTATTTTTTTCGGTATAAATTTAGCATAATTTTAATTGGATATGGATTATTTTTTCATTTTAATTATTTAGTTAGTATTTCGATAAAATATTTAATTTTAAAATAACTAACAAAATTTTTGATTAAAATAAGAAATTTAATTGCTATTTTGGTTAATTATCTAGAAATTTCAAATTATATTTCACTAATGATTGCGGTATTCAATTATTTAACATTATTAATTGATGATATTTAATGTAACAAAACAATAATAAATTTGATGATAATTTATTTATGAAGTTAACATTTTAATATTATAAAATTGTCTCTGTTTTTTTACTTTTTAGTAAATTATTGATAATTGAAAAAAAATATTTTTGTGTTTAGTATTATAATTTTTTAAGTTTGTAAAGTATAAATTTTTGAAAATTTTAACTTTCTTAAAAATTTCGAACAATATTATTCATAACTGAAGTAATATTAAATACCTGAAAGGTTGATTTTAAAACGAGAAGGGCTCCTAAGCAAGGTTATTCAAAAAATACAAATTAAATTATTCATATAAATTAAACAATTCAAATTAAAACAAAATTCACGATCTTGACAAGCGAGATGCCAGTCAAAGTCAAGCTAAAGTAGAGTTAATTTCATTTTTTTCAGAATTTCATTGGAAAGTTGAATCAAGGGAGATGTCGGGATGCTAAGTGCTCTTTAACGAGAGCTCGAAAATTTTTAAAACTACATATATGAACGAATTAGTTAAAGCGGAATATTTGTTATAGTTGGATTATGACGAGAGTTAGAAAGAATTATAGTGAAAAATCTTTAGCGAAATCTTATTCTATTTGCCAAGGTGATTACCCACTTGGTACCATATATTTTAATAAAAAAAGAAAAGTGCATATCGCTTGGAATTAATTAATTTGAATTTACATAAATTTATTGTGTTGGGTTTTCTTTTATATGAGATAAAGAGCCCAATAATATTAATAATAATACATACATATAGGTATCAAATAATATTGAAAGCAAACGACCTCATGCTTACCTCAGACATTTCTGGGGTTGTTTTGATACTATAATGGTGATTTGTTTGTGGATTAGTATAACTATCCAGACATTTGAGCTGTTAAAGGTCATTAAATGTGATGTACCATTGGAATCTTGTAAGGAGTTGATAGCATTTTGGCAAAAATACGGTCTCCTATCGACTCTTCGAAGTCCAAGACCTTTGATTCTTACCAGAGTCTTGAGATCATTCCTTAAATTCCGACTACCTCAAACTCGAGTGAAAGCTATTTTACAGTAATTAAATATTTGATTATTAGTCAATTTTACTGTTAATTTATTAGACAAATTTTTATATAAAACATTTTATTCAGGTTTGATATTTACTAGTTGGCAATAAAAATAATCTCATAAAAATTATACAAAGAGCAGGAAATGATTCAGAGATAGAACAAGAAATGATGTTAGAGATTGAGCAGGATATGATCCAGAGATAGAACAAGAAATGATGTCAGAGATTGAGCAGGATATGATCCAGAGATAGAACAAGAAATGATGTCAGAGATTGAGCAGGATATGATTCAGAGATAGACCAGGAAATGTTGTCAGATACAGAGCAGGAAATGATGTCAGAGACAGGGCAGGAAATGATGTCAGAGATAGAACAGGAAATGATGTCAGAGACAGTGCAGGATATGATTCAGAGATAGACCAGGAAATGATGTCAGAGACAGGGCAGGAAATGATGTCAGAGATGGAGCAGGAAAAGATGAAAGATCAGAAAATACACCAAATATGCTAAAATATAAAATCATAAATTAATTATTGAAAACGAGTTAGGTAAATAACAAAGTAAACAAACATATTACGAAGGATGAAAAAAGATAATAAATGATATCAATTCAGTGATCAAAGATTGGGAAACTTATTTAGTGATTATTATCAAATGGTGTAAGGCCTTACATTATAAGGTCTTGATGATTGCACTTGGAATCGATATCAGTTATTGATTAATAAAATTGGATAATCAATATTCAATGAATGTTTTGTTATTTATTTGTTTGTTTATCAAAGAACACAAAGAGTGAGAGTAACAGAATATATATATACCGTGTTTTGCCTAATAAAAGTCATACTCCCAATACAAGCCCATTGTTCGTTTTTTAAAAAATAAATATTTACAAGCCCTACTCCTATTACAAGTCCTATTTTAATTCATACACTATTGTATTATTGTTTTTTATAATGATTTTTAAATGTCGTTGATTCAATATTCATTTAGTAGACATTTTTTAACCCATGAACGCACAGAAGAGTTCCAGAAAGGCTTATACAATAGATTATAAGCTTAGAATCCTCAGTGAATCCCGTACATCCGGCATGACCCTTCCAAAGTTTTGTGCAAAAGTAAATCTTGATCTGCGAGTTGTTCGTCGTTGGAAAGCAGAGGAAGAGAATCTCCAATCGCTAAAGACTGCGGGGAGACAGACCAGAGCTCAAGGCGGAGGAAGAAAATTGGTAATTTCTGACATTGAGGAACACATATTTGACTGGATTATCGAGCGCAGATCTAGAAGTTTAGTCGTAAAGCGTTCTGACATCCAAGAATATGCACTTAGATTGGCACAACAAAATTCTAGTAATTCCGAATCGAGTTTCTCCGCCTCTGGGAAGTGGTTGTCTGGCTTTATGAAACGATATGACCTCTCATTGAGACGATCAACGACGCTATTCAAACTGTCCGATGATGATATAGTCGAGCGTACTCTGTCTTATAAAGCTTTTATTGATAGCTTGGATATATCAAAATATGATCCCGAATTTTGTATTTCAATGGATGAAACGGCCATTTTCTATGGTGAAAGTTCGCAGACAACCATTGAAATGCGAGGAGCTTCATCAATAAGAGTTCCATCCACAGGTTATGAAAGTTGCCGCTAACTTGTATACTGGGTGTACGATTAAATGGAACCAAGATATCTCCCACAGCCATTATTAAGGGGAAAAAGGATACTGTTATATTTAGGAATGGTTTGAATATAATGGAGTCGGAGAAAGCATGGTCCACCCAGGACATTCTCAAAAAATGGATTGACATCAATTTCCCATTGGTGCTTAGGGGACAAAAAAGAGGTTTGCTAATTTGGGATTCGGCCTCTACGCATCGGGCTACCCAGATGAAATCATTTTTGCAGACCAGAAACATTGATCAAGTAATGATTCCGTCGGAGATGACTGGTTATTTGCAACTTATGGATGTGGCAGTAAATAGTGCGTTTAAATTGGGATTGAGAGATAAAATAAACGATTATATTGAACATAGGATGGTCAAAAATGCAAAGGGAAATGCCATAAAACCGCCTTTAGTTGAAGTAGAGAGTTGGATTCGGCATTCTTGGGGAAAAATTAATACGAATATTATCAATAATGGGCTACGCGCATCATATCTATTATACAATCAGAATTTTAGTGAAACTTTAATTTACAATCATGAAATATACGGCGAAAAAATCAGAGCTGCACTTGATAATTTACGTAATCAGGATATCAGTGCATCCAGTCAGATTATTTAAGATGATATGGACGACGAAACGGCTATTTTTGAATAAAAAAACTACTCCCAATACAAGTCTTTTTTGTATTTTTAAACAATTTTACGCAAAAAAATAAATACAAGTCATGACTTTTATTCGGCAAAACACGGTATATTTGCAACTTTCGAACCAAAAACGATGTTGATAATGTGAAAAGATTTCTTGAATTTCACGATGAAGCCCACGACGAAGAAAATTAAAAGTGAATGAAACTTATATTTATTGATTTTGGAGCAATATGATAGTATAATAATTAGAATTTATCCTATTGTTCATTTTATTTGAGTTGCGCAATTTCACCCGGGCCAACAAATTACCAGCAGAATTATTTGAATTAAACAGAATTTTCTTAACATAATTTCTACCTTTATTCTTTATTCATGTTTTTATCATTTTTTAATTATTTTAAAATATTCCATTTGTTGGGGTTATAAAATAATTAAAATTTAAATTGAATTATATTTGTAATTAAAGGAATGAGAGAAGAGTAAGGCTGGTCAAGGAGAGAAATGACGATATGAAGAAATAAAAATGGTGGAAAGGCTCGAGAAAGTGCATCAGTATATGGGAAAAGCACAAAAAAGGTGATTTAAGAAAAATCGATAAAAGATTCATAAGTTCGAATTAAAGTCAGAAAAATTGGTCATGGAGGGAACAGATAGCGGGGAATAACATGGCGATAACGCAATTTTCAGAAAGTGCTAGGAAGAGTCCGAAACAATGTGTCAAAGAGGAAAAACAAGAAAATGAAATTAATTAATTTATTAATTAATAAGCTATTAGAAAGAAATGCCGAGCTAGGTAAACAAAGAGAAATGTAAACAGAAGGAAAATTTTGGCCCATTATTGTGTAGCCATGATTAATGGGAGAAGACCAAGAAAAAGACAGTGCGTGCAGAAAGACCCGGGCGGGCCATTAATTATCTTTGTTTATTGGACCATTCTGGGTGACAGTGAAAGCCGATATGTGGAGTTGAATATAAAGAGATAGATTGACTCGGCAATAACCATTTGTCATAATGATTTCGAAGAGTATATAAGAAATGGGAAAATTAGTGCAACCGGCATTCAGCCTTAGTAGGGAATTAAAAGAAAGCGAGCGTAGGAAAACGAAAAGACGAATTAGGAAGTTTCGGGAAAAAGAAAATATAGAACCAGGAGATACGTAAAAAGTGGAAGGGAATTAAATCGAATAGAAAACAAAAACGTTGGTAAAAAGAAGCTAGGGAATAAAAAGGTGAATATTATCCTTTGTCGAGGCATCAACACCGAGCGGAGAATCGGTCAAACTCGTAAAACTTTGGTTATTGACTATTTATTGTTGAGAGAAATTTGTGATTCAAATATATGTTGGATAGTTCATTGTTTTGTTTATTACGATTAAAAGGACACGTGGAGTCAGAGGTTACCGACTGGAATTAATAAAACCCAATACATTGATTCACGGACTAAATAAAATGGCAAAATGAACAAAAATTTGCTAAATTAAGAAATTCTCTACCATAATAAATCTATCACAATTATTTCAATGATTGTTTTAAAGCAAAATAAATTATTTGTTTTCTTCTGTTATAAATTTAATCGAAAAATGATATCCAGTCGTTCAACTCATCAAGTGTACAATGTCACGGTATTTCTGCTATTCTTCATGTCTCTCTACGCAATTCTAGGGGTCCAGTTTTTTGGAGACGACATCAATCATCATTGCGTTCTCAATAGTGCTAATGAATCGTGAGTCTTTTGTTTAGTAATATCATTTATAACAATTATTATTAATTTATTAATAAATTTCCCAGTTGCAAGATAAATTATTTAAAAATTTATTTCTACCCTCCTTATAATCCTTGTCTACTCAAACATTCCTAACTAAGAATGGGGCATTTCAGATCCCTGTATCCTATATATAACTGCCAAGGTTACATCCCTGACATTATTATTTAAATTATTATTATTATTATTAATATTATTATTATTATTATTATTATTATTATTATTATTATTATTATTATTATTATTATTATTATTATTATTATTATTATTATTATTATTATTATTATTATTATTTTTATTATTATTATTATTATTATTATTATTATTATTATTATTATTATTATTATTATTATTATTATTATTATTATTATTATTATTATTATTATTATTATTATTATTATTATTATTATTATTATTATTACCATAATCAATTCTAACATTAAAACAATTAAATGAGAAAATCCCATAATTATTTTTTAATTCACTTGAGAGACAAAATTCAAATAATTCAAATTTAAATTATTTTCCTTTAATCTTCTCCTGTTTGTTACGGAATTGCGCAAGGACGGAAGCAACTGATAGCCTATATTCAACTGCCTGAAAGGAAAGAAGAGCAAATTTGCATTCTCCCATTATAAACGGAATGTAAAAATTAAGGGGGGAATATTATATAATTTATTCAGGCAAGGGAAATTAATTATTTTAATTGCATACTTTATGCCGATTAAATATTCAATTACAACTAATTAATTAATATCTCATAAAACAGAAAAGGATAGCGGGCAACACGAAGAGAGGGAGAGAACAAATGAAACTGTAAATGTTTATTCATTTGATAATTTAAACAACGAATTCGTTAGATAAACATTAGTTTTCATATTTCGAAAGGCTGCTGAAAAGAGCACTCGAGCATTTTATATTTTCATTATATTTTCATTATATATTAATAATATTATTTTGTTTATAATGACAATAAAAATTGACATTTTTGTATTTTAAAATTATTTGATTAAATCTCAATTTAAATTATAAATTTGTTTTAATTAATTAATATTTTCTATGAGATTTTCTTTTATGATGAGCTTGCTTTATTATTTATTTTAGCCTAGAAACTGTAAATGGAAATTAAATCTTCTAATTATGTTTTATAATATTAAAATTTTGTTTTAATGAATATCGAATATTTATTTTCATCTAAAGCTGGAAGGTTTGAAAAGTTAAGCTTTGTTTTTTAACTTTTAGGAAGGGCAAACATTGAGACTCAATTTAAATAAAGCTGACGGAAACGGATAGACTTTAATCATTAGAGAGTCTTGTTCCATTCGGCAAGGTTAAAAGGTATTATTGAGTAATCCTAAGATAGTTTAGCCCATAATACTTTCATGATTTTCACATTCAACTGACTTGGTCATTTTCCTTGAATTGTCCTTCCTCACCTTGGTACAACGATTTACATTCCAAAACTAATTGGACATAAGAAATCAAAGGTTTCAGTGACACAGATAGATAGGGCTACTGAAGCCATAGTGAGGTCATAAAGAAACAGAAATTTATATTTCCTTGAATAGTAAATTATCCTTTAAAAAAGAATGCTTTTGTTTTACTTTTACTTTGATATTTATATTCGGTTCAAGTAACTAATTTATTATTTGAATACATTGTCGACCAAAGGAATTTTGGAAACGCTCTCGTCCTCTCTTTCACAAAAAGCTGGAAACTATTATGTTCTAATTTACAAAAATATTTCAGGGAGATCAAAATGACAGATCTGGCCATTCCGGATTCTTTCTGCAGTCCAAAAAATGGTTCCGGATATTCTTGCCCACAATCCATGAAATGCGTTAAAATTGCAAACTCTATTGAAGACGAAGGCGGCTACGCAGGATTTGGCACTTTCCGTACGTTATATTTATTTCATTTATTATTACTAACTATAAAGGATAATAATAATAATATTATAATAATATAATAATAATTATTATAAGAACTTTTATTTCTTCCAATTTCACCACTGATTATTTTATCCATTGAATTGAAAAGAGAGCTTGAAGGCTATAAATCAGTAATATATCGATGTTTGTTGATACTCACGAATTTTCGGCACTGCCTTTTTAAAAATTCATTTGATTTGGTGCAATGTTATGCAACTCTTTGGTACTACATTGGAAGTACCCTCAGGACATTGCACCAAAGAGTTAAAGAACATCTAGATCCTGGTGGAACATCCTCGTTGGGCAGACATCTCCGGCAGTGTTAGCCAACAGAGGAAAGAAAAAATATTTCAATAGAAATCATAGCTAATGGAAACATCCAAAAGAAAAATGTCAGATTCAAAGAAGCAATTTTCATCATAAACAGACAGCCAAAGATCAACACTAAAGAAGAAATCAATGAAATCATGAATTTGATCTGTTGTCATTGACTTTGAGAATAACTGACAATATATAAAGAAATTAAAAAAATAGAATAAATTAAAAATAAAACAATTCATTACATTTTCAACCAATGAGAATTAAGAGAAAGGAAATAAAAGAAAGATTTAAAGGTATTTGGGGGAAAAACATTGCTAAATTCCTGGAGATTGACAAGGACTATCGTATAGTCGAAAATTCTTTCATTAAATACATTATTTGCAGCAAAAGGCTTAAATTATCATTTTATTGTTTTAAATAATAAATGCTGCTACCAAGCAATCATCATTTTATACTAATAATAATAATAATAATAATAATAATAATAATAATAATAATAATAATAATAATAATAATAATAATAATAATAATAATAATAATAATAATAATAATAATCACATGTCATAATTTCCGTTGTCTACCTGTCTTGTTATAACGCTATTAAAAAAATTACATTGATAAATATTTTTTTAACTGCTTTATAATTAATAAGTAGATAAATATTAAAAATTTATTTTAGTTAAAGACACATCATATCAGGGGCAATTGCTTAATAATTCGAAAACATTTACTAAAAATATTGTCATTAAAGAGCTTTTCAATTAAATAAGGTTTTTTATGGTTATATGTTGTGAATAGAATTAAATATACATTTTCTGCTGGGACCTAAATATATTGAAATTGCTCCGTCATTTTTGACGGGTAACAGATTGTAATAATAATATTAATAATAATTTTTAACAAGATTTCAGCTTTTTCACGGTTTACCAAGCGGCGTCGCAGGAAGGGTGGGTATTCATTATGTACCGAGCAATGGATTGCCTTCCACAATGGAAAGGAGTTTCATACTTTATATCAATGATATTCTTTTTAGCATGGCTTGTCAAAGTTTGAGATTGATATTTTTTATAGATTCTCATTATTTGTTTAGAATGTTTTTATTGCCATTCTCACTGAAACCTTTGCTGAAATCAGGGTTCAATTCCAACAAATGTGGTCCCCGAAAAATCAGACTGATGCAGACAGTTCTAAAGTAAATATTTTTGAACATATTTTCAACAACAACAATAATCTCAATAATATTAAAATGCATTTCGTTATGTCTTTTTGGATGCCTTTTTTATTTTCTGATCTAGCTATAAAGGTCTTTTAGGCAATTTTAGTGAAATTATAATTACAATAATAAATTAATATTTATTGTAAATATTTCAGATTTTCCAAACGGATGGTCAAAGATGGAAACTTGTCCCGGTCTACGAAAGCAAGCCCCACGGGCTGGCGCCCAAATTATTCCAAGAAGTAATTTATAGAATATATCATTGAATTAGTAGTAAAATATAAACGTAAAATATTTTATATTAAATATTACTGAAAATATATTTCCATAATAATTATAGAAAATTGTTTTAATAATATATTTATAAATATATTCAAATTCAAATTTTTGCAATGTCAAAGGAGCATTTAATTAATATGATAAGCAGAACATGCGGAGCAAAATTATTGTCAAGTTTTGTGAAATGCTATATATATTAAAAAGAACTTGAAGACTATAAATCAGTAATATATTGATGTTTTTAGTATTCCGAATTTTCCGCACTGCCTTTTTCAAGTGAATTGTGTTGTGCTGAGTTATTGTGTTGAAATGAAATTATTGAGCTCAGTCGAGTCACCAGTAAAACGTGCGAGATAGAACAACAGGACATTTACCAAGCACTCAATAATATTTGTTCTTCATCAGTTCTTGTCGACTTTATTTATTTGGACAGCAACAAAATATTCCAAAATTTTAAAATATATTTTACGGATATATTTTTTCAATATTGAACGAATTAAATATTTCCTTGCAAGACCAACTGAAGAAAATATTTACAATATGAGGTAAGGTGGTTGTTTTCCAAAAGAAGATAATACTATGTCAAACGCGTTTGGTTGAAGATCTACA